>QLSS01000698.1:21609-42136 GCA_024372645.1 Trichomalopsis sarcophagae | reverse complement strand
CATTATGCTCGCATTTTATCGGCACCCGTGCTGGACAGATCCACCACGGAAGCAAGCAAAATGCTCGGTCATATGCTCGTCATATGACTTTCATGTGCGGATGCAAGTGGACCGTCATGCGTGCCCATTTCGTGCCGGCACGTTTTCAGCATTTTCAGAGCACGCTGTTATCTGGGAAATAATAAGGAGTATACAAAATAATAAGGAGAGATAATAAAGTAATACGTATTTTATGGAATATGGATTGTTTCTTTATGAATCAATTACTAATTCTCTTTTACCCTCGAATAAAAAAGAATGTAATTTGTAATATGTGTGTGACATACGTATTTTGTAATAACTTGACGTTGTCTTTCTCCATTTAGATATTCTAATGCATCCAAAATATTATCAATAACGGATTACTGCTAAATAATGTAAAAAATGATAATAAAAACAAAAAAAAAACGAAAAAAATTTCTATTCTTTTAAATGATTATATATTATTGTTAATGTATATGTCAAAAATACACCAAACTATAAAAAAATGGTTTGATTTTAGAAAATTTGGTCCGCTTGTAATATTGCAAATCTTCGTGTTCAACATCTCAAAATACATAAAAATAGTCTCTGTCAATAATTTTCCTCACGTCCATCACAGGACAAAGCTCTCAACTGCGCGAAACTGCAATTTTGGGGGTGTTTTTTGAGGTCAGGGACGAACGTTTGAGGTATCGGTAAAATATACTGCCGGATTCGTGTTCAGCAGAAAAAATACATAAAAATAGTCATTGCCTGGAATTTTTCTGAGCCCCTGTGATTTCTGACAGCCTGATCATTTCGTAAAGTGGTATTTTAAGGTTAGGGGACGTGCTGCTCTGTCTGTAAACGAAATTTCAAAAAAGGCCACGCTCTAATGGAAAGTACATAAAAAATCCTAAATTTTCCATATTTTTAAATATTTTTAGGTCAAAAGGAATTTTGGGTATAGAGGTGTTCCGGTTGACAAAGAACGTCCCATATATATATATATATATATATATATATATATATATATATATATATACACACACACACTCGGATACGCAACGGCTCGCTTGTCGTTAAATCGACTCGTTAAATCAAACGCATAAATGCGCGAACATGCGCTGATTAACCTTATTCCTGTGGTATATAACGCTCAGCTCGCGTGTGATGCATTTTTTAATCCATACATCGTCGTGGATTTCCGCTTTAATTAGCCTGCGTGCGCCTGATTTTCGAAAGCCGAAGAATTTATGTTCGTTCGCGCCATCAACATAATGTACGTTATTGCATTATATATCTTTCTCTCTCTTGCTCTCGATACGCATCGCAAGATCGGAGAGAGGAGACAACAACTCTTTGGCGCGGCATTTTTCCCATGAGAGAGTTGCAAGAAGCAGCGCTGAAGTGCTGGATATCAATTACTTACACACTGCGTCGTGCAATGTGCATAACCTCCTGTTATGCCGCGGTGCCCCGGCGCGGAATAATGGGGTTATTTCGTGGTCGGCCTTCTCGAGCACGAAGAACGACTTTGATTTTAATTTCAAAGAATGTTCTGATCGAGCTCTGTAGTGACGATTTGGCGCGTGGGTTGCCGGGGAGGGAAATGCGTTGCTATGAAAGATCAACAGTTTCTTTGTTTTTCTCGGGACGTGAAAAAACGGAGCCCTTTACCGCGAGTCAGTTAGTTGAGAGCTTACAAACGAATCACAATATTAAACAGCGAATAAAGTCTTTAAAAGTTTTGTGCGGCTTGTTCTTCATCTACTTTTATAAAATTGAAGACGCCAAAACAGTCAAAAAGTTGATAACATGAAACGCGTACATGGCAACGGTAGACTTGAAAGATGCCTACTATTTGATCTCAGTACACGAATCAGATAGAAAGTACTTGCGATTCAGATTCAGAAATCAATTATATGAATTTACTTGTCTTCCATTCGGCTCAAATGTAGCACCGTTCGTGTTTACATAAATGTTGAAACCGGTTGTTTCGTATTTACGAAAATTAGGCTTATTATCTAGTGTTTATCTGGAAAATTTTTTACTTTTAGGAATATCATACGAAGAATGCCTTAAGAATGTCTCTACCACTGTAGCCTTTTTAGAAAAACTAGGTTTGATCATTAACTATAGAAAAAGTAATCTGACTCCGAGTCAAAATTGCAAATATTTAGGATTTATCTACGATTCAACTAAAATGACGTTAAAACTTCCAGAAGATAAAATAAAACGGGTAAAACAATTAATAAATTTGAAACTTGATCAAAAAATAAAAATTAGAAAATTTGCGAAGATACTGGGACTTGTAGTATCGTGCTGTCCAGCAGTAGAATATAGCTGGCTTTACACAAAAGCTTCTGAGAGAGTAAAATTGTTGGCCCTCGAAGCCAACAGTGGTAGTTATGAAAAATCTATGAAAATCTCAAGGTATGTACTTGAAGAGTTACATTGATAAAAACAGTTAAATAAGACATCAATTTGTCACATTAGAAACTCTAATTATGAATTAGAAATCTTCTCCGATGCTTTCTTTACAGGCTGGGGTATTTCGTGCAACGGACAAAGAGCAAATGGTCATTGCAAAGAAAATGAGAAGTCTAATTTTATAAACCATTTAGAACTTTTAGCAGCATACTTCGGATTAAAAATGTTTGCTAAAGATAACCGAGAAAGCGCTATATTGCTACACATTGACAACACGACAGCTATTTCATGTATTAATCGCATGGGCAGAATACAATATCCTAAACTTAATAGATTAGCAAAAAAGATATGGCAATGGTGCGAAAAACGGAAAATTTGTATTTATGCTACATATATCGCTTCTAGAGAAAACAGAGAAGCCGATACAGAGTCGCGACGGTTACAGTCAAACACAGAAATTGAAATTTCTAATATGACATTTGAGAAAATAGTGGCGCTATTCGGTAAGCCAGAAATCGATTTATTCGCTAGTCGATCGAACGCGAAATGCAAACGATATGTCTCCTGGAAAAGAGACTCTGAAAGCATAGCTATCGATGCATTTACTATCTAGTAAGGTCTTTACATGTATGTTATTATGATAATGAATGAAGTATGAACAAACAACCGTTGTGATGTTTCGGTGGTAGTGCTCGATTGACATTCACGTATTTTATGTTGTCGATATTCTCTGCAGCATTCAGCATTTCTGTGTTTTAAAAATTATGAGATTATTAAAAATTTGTATTATTATGAATTAATTAAGCATGAATAAATTACCGTTTTGATCTTTTAGTGGTACTAGCATCTTTTTGCCGTTGTCGATATTCTTCAGTAGCATGCTTTTGCCGTTGTCGATATTCTGTACTGCGTTCAGCATTAGTAAGTATGTTTATTTTTTTTATGCTGAAAGTGCGTAATTAATTTTATAATTATAAAATTATAATATGTATAGACTATACGGAGCATAGAAATAAGCGCAGGAGCTTCTAATAGTCATTTTATATGTATATTGTTGGAAGAAGGAGATAGATATACGAATAAAAGGCAGAGCGGGGAGACGCACGTGTTACTGTTGCATGTGTTATTGTACCGTTATTAAGGTTAGAGACGTAAGAAGTATATTTTTGATTTAATATGTGAAAAAACACTTCAAAAATTAAACCATTTAAAAACATACCTATCTTGCAGATTCTTGTTTTCATCTTAATTATAATCAGTAGCTGGATGAGTAAATTTTTGTTGTTTACATGTTTGTTTTACACTGCTTTGCATTTGTTCTTGCGTTTCACTTTCACTTTCACGGTCACTCATTGAATTTAAATTACTGTTTTTGTCCCTTTCCATTATGAAAATCAATGTAATCTTATTAGTACACGAGTAGTAATTAAATATAAGTATTCACTTTTAATAATAAGAACGAGATATGTTTCCGTACAACTGATGCTTAGATGCGGATCGAGATATGTTTACATACAACTGACGTTTATACGCGGGATAGCATTATTTCAGTTTATGCTAGGTAGAGAAAGCCGACCGCGTGGGGACGCGGGATATCATTGTCCAAAGTATAGCGAGTAGAGAACCCTGAGAGCGTCGAAAGCCAACGGAAAGATGTACGGAAGCGCGTAAGCGCCACCTCTCGGCATTCGGTAGTGCGTGCCTGATTTTTGCACAAAGCACGGAACCCCTGTGGCCGTTCCTCCTCAGCCTCTCGTGCTTTTTGTTATCTGTGTACCAAAAGTGCAATTTGTAGCTGAAAAAATGTATTGTTTATTAACGCGTTGGGACAATATGCGCAGTTAAAGTACACATGCAACTCTGTCATGAGTTGACAAGGTATAAGCACTTATTTCAAAATATGTTTTTACATCGTTGATTTAACGGTTAGTTTTTTATCAAATAAGTTTTTATATGAGACTTTTGATTTGATTTACGTTGATATAAATCATCTTTAAAGTGTTTAGACTATTTGTATGAAGCTTAAAATAAAATAACGATGGAGCAGAATAATGATTTCAAGGCAATTATGCAATATTTTAAAGAAGATTACAGCTATAAAGCTATACGTCACTTACTAGAAAAGAATCATAATATCAAAATAAGTGCAAGAACTCTCTCTAGATTATTGCAACAATTTGGATTAAGAAGAAAAAATGTAATAGAAAGTCCTGTTGAAGAAATAGTAATAACAATCCTTTTGGAGTTAGAAGGAAGTGGATACGATTTGGAATATCGCTTACTTTGGAAACGATTAAGAAACGTATATGAATTAAGTGTTAAAGAAAAAACTGTTATGAGAATTTTAAAAGTTGTTGATCCAGAAAGTGTTGATGCACGTAAAAGGTACAAACTTAAAAGAAGAATATACTCTGTACCAGGACCAAATTATATGTGGCATGCTGATAACCATGATAAATTGAAAAGATATGGATTCGCTATTTATGGATGCATCGACGGATTTTCAAGAAAGGTTAATTTTATGTTCATATTTATAAAATGAGATTTAGAAAAGTACCAACGTAATTGGAATATTTTATTTACAGCTGATATGGCTGAATGAGAGTACCACAAATAATGATTCACAGGTGATTGGATATTATTATTTGCAGACTATAAAAAAATTAGGATATCTACCAACTATTTTAAGAACAGACAATAGTACCGAAGCTAATTTAATGGAACACTTTCAAAAAGCTTTACGATACCTGCATACCGACCAACTTTCTGGTGAAAAGAATTTTGTACGAGGAAAAGGCACAAATAATCAAAGAATTGAATCCTATTGGCGCCAATTTCGCCAAGGAATTAGTTGTTATAGTCATGCCTCATCAAAAGATGATACATCAGCTGTGTGCTGAAGACGCATACAATTTGTACATCAAACTTACGACGTGTATTGAGAAGCAATTATCCGGACTATTATAAATATTATTTTATTTGTATACAATTATTCTGAAGTTATAAATAAAAGTAAACTATGTTTATTTATACAAAAGAAATTTTTATTTTTGTTTGAATACAAAATAATATCGTTTCCACTTGACATGGCAGTGGTTAACACAATGTTTTTTTAAATTTTAAAGAGCTAATATATTATTTTGTTAACATGAACATGCATGTTAATAAGCGTATAACAGCTTTGGTATTAAGTTAGACTAAAGCGTAGATGATTCATATTTCTACTTCTCTAATCAGACTTTATATCATTAATTATAAACTCGTAACAATATAAATATTATAGTGACTCAAATCACAAGTTTTTTCTTACAATATAAATGCCATAGTTTAAACTTTTTGCATTTAAACGCATATAAACAGGTCTATCTCTAATATATTAATCAATCGTTTTATACAGTACTTGCACTTCACATACGAGATGTAATGACTTATTTGCTTAAAAATAATTCAAGATCAATACTGAACAAAAATCTCTCAAGCGTATTTAATTTTAATAACTAAGAACAAATACGTTAAGCTTATTAACGTTTTTTTTGCAAATTTTTTTATTTGAATTGTGATTCAAACAAATGTAGCAGTACTGTAATACTTCGCCTTTTGCATGGGTTGTAATCAAAGCATTGATCAATTTCCTTCTTAAACTGAACTGGTATTCCATCAGTATTGGGTTTATGCCTTCTTACAAAAAGAGTACAACTCAATTAGAGTACAAGCTAGAGACCAAATGTCAGAGTTTACAGTAGCTTCTTCGCAATGTAAAAATACTTCTGGCGTCATGAACATCAGTGTTCCGTAAAACCTTCCTTTCATTGTGGACTGCAAACTTGCTTCCAAATCGTTGTATTTCCCCAGTCCCGAATCACACAATTTGGTTACGTACTGAGCATTCACTAGCACATTTCCAGGTTTTATGTCCCTATGAATTATAGCAGTCTTTTGCAAATACAAGTACGCAATTGCACAACATAATTGTTAAGCAATATTGTTCTTTTTTCAATCATTCAGAAAAACTTTTTCATAAACTTTAGGTTCAAATATAATATCATGTAATGAATATGACACAAAATATTCCATGACAATATGATGTTGTGTTATCGTAGAAGAAACCGCCATTATAGCAATAATGTTAGGATGCCTCAACTTCTCTAAAAGTTTAATTTCTTTTAAAATTCCTTTATCATTTTTACCTCTCTGTAGTGTTTTAACTGCCACATCAGACCCTAAATATTTCCCTTTGATCACTATTTCTTGAGCTCCTTTTCCAATAATTTCCTTAGAGAATATTATTTGATTTTCTTTAATTAACGGGATAATTAATTTTGAAGAATTTATTTAATATTGTTACGTGTGAGGGTCGATAGTTTTGTTCTCCGTGAGGTGTTAAGCTCACGGTTGCTGCGAAATTATCGGGGTAATGAAAGAACACGAGAGATTATCGGTGAATGTGTCTATTTATAAAATTAAAAAATTAATTTTTTTTAAATTATATTTCTGAAACTAAACATCATAACCTCGCAAAAAAATTATGTCGGTGGGTCACGTGTCAAACTATATCCCATTAATATTTTAAGTGATTTAAATTAATATTTAAATAATTCTACTTAATTTTTCAATAATAATTCGAAAACTAAAAAAATGATGTTTTTTGTGCCTCATTTACGAACGCAAAAAGGCCTTAATGCACTTGAAATTTTGATTGACTGAATAAATGAACAAAAGGAGAATCTAAAGAGAAAAAGCACTGCCCTAAAAACAGAGAGGGGGCGGGAGGGGGTTGACAACCTCCGGTCCCAGATTGCAGCTGTCCTTCATCTAACTCACATTCTGCAGCGACGCACTATGGTCGATTTCAGGAAAAGTATTGTCAAAATCATATTGCGCCGCTCAGAAAAGTGCTAGGGACCTAATTTTTTTTTAAATGAAGGTTGTACTTCTCAGATATAGGGAAAAATATCAGAATATTGTTTTCTGATGATGTCGAGCCAGGGTACCTATGAAAAGTACAAAATTTTAAGAAAACGAAATTATAGCTACTTGTTAATGCACTAATATGCTATAAAAATGCATTTAAAAATAATTGGGAAATTTGGAGACAATCATATACTATTTTTTTAATTAATGAATGATTTTTTTTACTTACATAACCTAAAAATTCATCTATTTCGACCTATTGTACTAAGAAACGTGAATCTGGGACTTCAAATTATCATAAATCACGGACCTCTCATTTAATTAGCTTCAAATATTATATTCTAATAATACGGCACTATATCAACAAGAAAACACGTTATTTTGAAGTATTCTAACCTACAGGAATTTTAAATCTGAGAAGTTTAATTCTGTAGCATGAAAGATTTCAAAGTTAACACACATAAAATTGTTGATAAAATAAAATATTATTATTCTCACCACATATAACGTACATAAATTGTTATATATACATACACACACATATATATATCTTCCTATAATATATAGTTGTAACCGTGATTCTAACTTGAAATCCCCTCCACCCCCCTCCACTTCCCCCCACCCCCTCCACCTAATAACGTTAAATTGTTTCAAAATCTACGTTAGTTTTTTCATGATTTGAGTTTTCTAAACGTAATTTTGGCTGCTAAATCTTAGCTCATTTAGTTAATTTTTTAAGTGAATACTTCTATAGGCTCGCTAGGTACACATTTTTACCGGGGAGTGAATCGAGAAAAAACCGACCGTATAAATTTAAATGATGAATTTCTAAAGCGTCAGATAAAAAACATTAGGACGTGAATTCTGAGTTACGGTGCCTACTATGATCAAATATTCATTTTATATTTAATACTTTTGTACATTCATTTAAATAATATACCAAGTAATAAATAACAAATATTTTTAAAATTAAAACCACAACCAAAACTGGGGGGTTGGCGAGCGAAGCGAGCAGGGGGGCGAAGCCCCACTAGTATACCCAATTTAAACGGGCACCGCTCATAACTCGTCAGGGACAGCCACAATCGAAAAAATGGTGGAGACCAAAGTTGCAGGATATCGAAGGGGCAACCCGATGGTGACCTTGGATTTGACCTTGAACGCGTTTTTCAAGGTCATTTGAAGGTCAACTTTGGTTTTTTAAATAGGAACCCCATTCTTTTATTGCGGGAATAGAAAGAGCGGTAAATTTTACGTTCAGAATGGTATGTTCGGTTGCGGCACTGAAGGTCATCTCAATGTCCTGCAGCCAGAATTAAACCCCGCCTACGTAATTCCTCTAGCAACGCCAAATTAAAAAAAAGTGGTAGAGACCATAGTTGTTGTATAGGGAGGGGGGGGGAGAATTGTGACCTCGAATTTGAGCCAGTCCTACAAGGTCATTTCAAGGTCAAATTAATTTTTTTCAAACAGCACCCACTTTTTCGACTCCGGATCCTGAAAGCGTGTAAAATGTTGCACTTTAATCGAAGTAGTAAATTTAAAATAGAAGAAAAGATTTTAATCATATAGCGTACCATTTCCTGAGTTTTGTCATCATTATAAAACTTGATGTCCAGGATCCACGACGAGGACGTAGCAGGGTGGATTTTCAGGTCCCATTTTGATCCGGCCGATGAAGGCAAGACGTGAAGACACCGGCCGATTAAGGCAAGAATCATAGCCCGGCCGATGAAGGCAAGACGTGAAGACACCGGCAGATGAAGGCAAGACCATGAAAAAATCACTTTATAAATAGAGTTTAAGCTTTACCTAATTAAGTGTTCAAAAATCCCTCCATGATGTCTAATACACGTTCACGTCTTGCCTTCATCGGCTGGATCAAAATGGGACCTGAAAATCCACCCTGCTACGTTCTGGTCGTGGATCCTGGACATCAAGTTTTATAATGATGACAAAACTCAGGAAATGGTACGCTAAATGATTAAAATCTTTTCTTCTATTTTAAATTTACTACTTCGTTTAAAGTGCAACATTTTACACGCTTTCAGGATCCGGAGTCGAAAAAGTGGGTGCTGTTTGAAAAAAATTAATTTGACCTTGAAATGACCTTGTAGGACTGGCTCAAATTTGAGGTCACAATTCTCCCCCCCCCTCCCTATACAACAACTTTGGTCTCTACCACTTTTTTTAATTTGGCGTTGCTAGAGGAATTACGTAGGCGGGGTTTCATTCTGGCTGCAGGACATTGAGATGACCTTCAGTGCCGCAACCGAACATACCATTCTGAACGTAAAATTTACCGCTTTTTCCATTCCCGCAATAAAAGAATGGGGTTCCTATTTAAAAAACCAAAGTTGACCTTCAAATGACCTTGAAAAACGCGTTCAAAGTCAAATTCAAGGTCACCATCGGGTTGCCCCTTCGATATCCTACAACTTTGGTCTCTACCATTTTTTCGATTGTGGCTGTCCCTGACGAGTTATGAGCGGTGCCCGTTTAAATTGGGTCACCCTGTATATCCCTATGCAGGTAAAGTAGTAACAGCTATGTAGCGTTTTTTTCTCTCTATAATATATATTTTCATAAACTTATTTCATCTTTTATTGAATAAATCTATTCTATCGACGTGTTTTTTTTTTTGTGTACAGTTACATATACAAATTTTATAGGTGCATTTGTCTACCTAATAGTTCTATTATTCAATATACTGCAAAAACAACAAGTCATTGCTTCCTACGTTTTCTTCAGTTATCTTACAAGATGAATTTCTCATTATTATTGTGTTATTGCAGGAAAATTTCTGGATGGTCGAGTACCATAAGAATATTTGAAAGTATTTGTTTTCAACATCTACAAACGAGGGCAGAGAAATTATTTTTCATCAGTGTTTTCCCAGCAGTGGCAGAGGAACACCTACGGTGGACACTTGTTTAAGCTTAACGTTAGATTTTGAAGATTTTCCTTTATTTTATGCATTGCAAATATTCTTTTCTACTTTGGCATCACATTTTTAATAGTTATTGTGTTATTTTATAAATAACACAATAACTATTAAATATCTGTGGATAGTCGAGCATTACAAAAATATTCCTGATCAGTCTTATTTTAAATATTCATTTTTAACATCTGCAAACGAGGGTGCAGTATTAAATTATTATCGATCAGTGGTTTTGCAACTGTGGCGGTACACCCGTACTGGACGCTTTGTTAAGTTGACGCAAGCTTCTATAATTCTTTCAGAGACCTTCATAGAAGGTTACTAGAAATTTTCGAACAATTTTTAGAATTATTGGAAACTTACTGGAATCTTCCAAATGCTTTCATTATTATTTTTAGAAGCTTTCGAGAAAGCTTTCACACATATTTCACGGAACGACCCGGTATTGTTGTTGTAATCATTTTTGAAGTTTCACAAATTCTTTCCAAAATATTCCAAAAATCTTTCGGAAATCTTAACAGAAGGTTACCTAAATTTTTCAACCAATTTTTAAATATATTGGAAACTTACTGGAATCTTCTAGAAGCTTTCATCAACATTTTTACAATCTTCCAAGAAAGCTTCCAATCATCTTCCACAGAAGGAAACAGCAATGTTGCTGGAAATCTTTCTGATATTAATTTGCAGTGGACATTTGAAGTATATGGGAAGATTTCACAAATTCTTTCGGAAAGATTCCAAAAATCTTGCTGAAACCTTAATAGAAGGTTATCTAAATTTTCCAACAATTTTGAAACATATTGCAAACTTACTGGAAACTTCTAGAAGCTTTCATCAACGTTTTTACAATCTTCCAAGAAAGCTTACAAACATATTCCACGGAATCAAACAGCAATGTTGTTGAAAAGCTTTCTGACATGGATTTGAAGCGAACATTCTCAGCTTCCGGGAAGATTACACGGAAGCTTCTTTTAAGATACCAACACTTTCAAGGAAGCTTCCCTAAAGTTTTCAAAAAGCTATCATGCTGTGTGGGATATGGTTACTGCATCACAGAATCAACTTCTTAAACAAATATTGAACAATATACTTTTACTAAATTGTAACTTATGCATTGAATACATTAATTAAATTGTAGATTATACATAGTAAATTATAACATAGTATATATCCATAGTATATTATATCATAAATAACAATCATTATTGCATTGAAAAATTAATAATAATAATAATAAAAACTAAAATAAGAACAATATTTTAATCATAATTTTAACGGTAAACAAATTTTTATACAATTTGTGTCTATAATGAAATATCAATGACATATTATACTTTGCAATAAAATGCAACAAAATCATTTAGATACAAGATAAACAATAATTTTAATAAATGAAAAATAATATACTTTACCAGTCAAGAGGCTGGTAGAACAATTCATCTGCTACAAACATTATATAAACATTGAAGAACCTGCAACAATAAAATAAATTCCACAAAGTAAATGCTTAATAGAAAAAGTTTCAAGCAATATTTTTGTTTTAATTTATAATAAATTACTTATCTAATAATTCCATTGAAGTACTTTATTTAAAGCAGGATGCACATACATGGAATACTTGGGCAATTTAACAAATTGTAATCATACTCGCACATATATCACTAATAATAAGAAAAAAATAATAACTATTCAACAATATTAGTATGCACCAACAATATATGAAATACAATTCACAGTTTAAAATTAAAAAGTCAAAACAAACTAAAATCTAACGTATTAATTAAATATAGAGTGTAAACTTCAATATTAAAATTGAACAAACGATCCAAATCATAAACTACATAAATATTCGGGCGTCCAAGCAAAAGTGGCACACCTAGCGGTAGAATTTTTTAGAGTACGTACGTTCAAAGTCACCCGTCTTCTTTCATCGTCAAGTCTTATCCCATTACAGTTTATCGATAATATTTGAATATCTGCATGTATGCGTGTGGTATGCGTGTGGTAAGTGATCTTATTTGTCATTATTTTTTCAAATGTTATCGTAGTGTACAGAGTATATGGAGTTCATGCTCAATTTTCTAATTGTAATATTTAATATTGTCATGTTTTGATCATTTAAATATTATTAATGTATATAAAAATAAATTATATAATATTTATATTATTTTTATATGCATTCATAATAATTTCATATTTATCGAAAATTGACATTATTTAAATATTACAAAAATAAAAATAATTTTAAAAAATTGCGCATAAAATCTATATAGATTTTTCTAAGTTTCCTAATTATACTAAAGCTGTTGAGCGAACGGTTTAGTTAGTAACCGAAGCTTCTGCAAAGTTTTGCGGTAAAACTAGTAGGCATGGATGTATTAAGGCAACAATAAAATCCAGAAACGAAGCGCCCATTTTAAGTACAAAAAACGTTTTCTGTCAAAATAGTGCATAGTGTATATACACTATGCACTATTTTGACAGAAAACGTTGTTTCCCATAACTAATTAAAGAATATATATTTATGTGAATCCTAGTTTTAAAAAGCAAGCGAATGTTATTTTTCACAAGGTGTTGTTTTTTTACAAAGTATTATTGTTTACAAAGTGTAATTTCTATAAAGTGTTATTTTTAAAAAGCAAGTGTTATTTCAGTTACGAAATTGTTCAAAAGGTAAGTTTTAAAATATTGAAAAATTACAATCTGTCGCCAAATATAATAAAAGTACATATATAGTAGTACAGTACATAAGTACATATTACAAAAAAAAATTAAATTTGCTAATATCTAAAAACTACAAAAAATTGATTAAAGTCGTTTTGCCGTAAATTCACAGAATTAGGCTAAGTTTTTGATAAAACTGATTATTGTGGCATTTTTTCGATAAATGTCTGTGGTGTACGATAAATACTTACTTAAAATAATTAAATTAAATAAAATCACAGTTTCATCACAGCATAAATTCCGACCAATTATTGCACATCTTTCCAAAAATATATTATGTTGTTTTTTTTTTATCAAAATTAGGTGCAAAAATTATGAGAATAATTCGTGAGTGATATCATATAATTACTTTTACACAAAAAAAGACAAAAACGAAGAAATGCCAAAATTTCTATTTTGAAAAAGATACGCAAATTTAAAAATTCATCTTAAAAATTTTTCCTTGCAGAAGGCTAGAATCAATTTTTGTTCGGCATACCCCCTGTATATGTTAAATTTATTGATGACCATACACGCTATCCATAAAATCATATATCGTTATAATTCACAAGATGGGCGGACGAAAAAGAAAAAATAAACATAATAGAGGACGACCAAAAAACGTCAGAAGAGGTTCCAATGGTGGAAGATATATCATATATTATCAGATTACTCTATATCTACTAAATATAGACAGGCATGTGGCTTCGCCCAAAATGATGTTGAAATTTTAGAAATAGCGTTAAGTCTTTCAAACAAAATTCACCGTAGATGATACCGATTTATCCAATGCAACACAAAATGAGATAATCAACAGTGTGAGTCAAATATATTGGAACATACAGCAGATTTTGCTGCAGCATTGTATTTAGAGCAAAACTTGAATAAAAATTCTTACATACGTTTATCTAAAGATTATAAAATGAGAAATGCTCCCATTTATCCTTGCTATTCAGGAATTTCCAAAGCTTTGTCCGAATGTCTACCAAATGGTCCATGCAGGAGATGTTAAATAAAACTAATGAGCAACTTTGCAATGCAGTTGCTTTGGATTGGAGAGTCAACGACTTGATTGATTTAATGCTTGCTGTAAGTGTAGGGTTCGATAGTTCTTCAGGCCATAAAATGTATATAAAGAATGTAAGGATGCTGTAAATGATAGCGAAGCTTCCGAGCAGTCCCTCTTCGTTACAAGCTTCATTATCATTAAAATAAGCTCTAATAAGTCTGATGGAAAATCATGGATTAATCCAATCCTCAAAGTGTAAGGCATTGTCGACCATTAAGGATTGCATTCGAAAAAAAAACAGATGATTCGACCATACGTGAATACAATCGATTAGAAAATGAAATAATCAATCTCAGTTCTTATAAATTTAGTCTGTCCAATGGAAAAAACATTTGCATTTTTTATGAAGTTACACAAACTCTTTTTGATGGCAAATGTTTAAATGTAATAGTGGGAAATAGAGCAGCCAGTAAATGTCCAATTTGTAAGATAACGTCTCATTAGTTTGGAGAATTTGGCAATAATTTCAATCCTGTTGCTGAATCACTGAAGTATGGTTTGGGATTATTGCACGCGGAAATTAATACATTTGAGCATCTCCTAAACATTTTTTATAGAATGCCATTCAAAACGTGGGATAAACTGAGATATATCTTTCCTCTTAACATTTCGCACATCAGAAACTCTAGGAAACTTGAAAAATGTTTCTTTTTTTCCTTCTGTTTTTTCTAACATTTCAACTTCAAATGTATCGTCATCGATATCAGTGACTACTTGCCCAATACATTGCTTTCCTTTTTGTGCTATTGTTGTCAATTTTACTAAGATAAAATTGTTGTCTTCTATTATAAAACGCGTTTTTTTGGTCAAATCTTTGTCTACAGATTCACGTCTACATGATATTTCTGCACTTGAGGTAGAAGGCTTGACTATGTTGTAAAAACCGCTTTTTGTACTTAAAATGGGCGCTTCGTTTCTGGATTTTATTGTTGCCTTAATACATCCATGCTTACTAGTTTTACCGCAAAACTTTGCAGAAGCTTCGGTTACTAACTAAACCGTTCGCTCAACAGCTTTAGTATAATTAGGAAACTTAGAAAAATCCCATTTTGTGCTATTTATTGCCTTTCTCAATTTGTCGAATGATATTCCAGACAGTACGGGTGGCGGTGTTATGGCTGTATTATTCCAGTCAATCATATCAAAGTAGTTTGAAGCCTCCATATTCAAAATTGGTACACGAAAAGTACCTAGCCCAACTTGATTTGTTTGAGGGGCATTTAGTATTATATGTATGCCTCTCTTTCTGATTTCCATATTTTTGTCAGTAATCATACTTAAAAAAATATTTTCGGGGTGCGCAAAATATGCACTACGACATATTATATTATTTTTAAGTGTTTTTCTGAAAGATCTCTCGTTAGTTTTATAAATTTATGGAGATGCCTGGCTCCGTCTTTGATTGATGATTCCCTCTTTACAGAAAACCTGTCTTTGATTCTAAACCGAATGAAAGGTGCTACTTCTTTTGAAGATTTACGAACTTATGATAATACACTGTATAAAACTTATAAAGAAGCAGCACTTGCTATGGGTTTAGTAGCTGATGACTCTTGTGTTTATAATATTTTTCAAGAGGCCTGCCAAATAATGTTGCCTTTTCAATTACGTAAGTTTTCGCTTGGTTTATATTAGCAGAAAACATTCAAGGAAATATAATTTGGAATAATTTTAAAAATTTTTTCACTGAAGATTTTATAGAAAATAAAGAAAATAATGCTTTATTTCACATTCAAAATATATTAGAAACAGAAGAAAGATGTTGTAAGGATTTTAGTTTACCAGAACCTGATAATCTTATTGTTAATGATGACGTGTCTTCTGAAAATCTATTGCATAGTGCCACTATTTTTAAACAAATCGTAAATCAATTAAATGAAGATCAACACTCTATTTTCACAGAACTCATTAACAGCAAAACTAAAATTTATTTTATTGATGGTCCTGGAGGTTCAGGAAAAACTTTCTTATATAAAACTTTAATACACTATTATATTTCATTAAACAAACAAATCTTATCAATGGCTTGGACTGGTATTGCTTCTATATTATTACCAAAAGGAATGACAAGTCATAGAACTTTTAGATTACCTTTGGATTTAGATAATGTAGATACTGCTTTTTTAAAATTAGAATCAGATAAAAAAAAAATTAAGGTTGGCTGATTTAATTATTTGGGATGAAGCATCTATGATTCCGAAGAAAGCTTTAGAAATTATAGATCAAACCTTGCAAGATGTATGCTGTAATAAAATACCTTTTGGAGGAAAACTAATTGTATTAGGAGGTTATTTTAGACAAATTCTTCCAGTAATGAAACATGGTTATAGAAATTCTATCCTTGAGGAAACAATTAAATATTCCAAATTATGGCCTCTTTTTAAAGTTTTGAAATTAAAAAAAAATATTCGTTCTAATCATAAAGAATTCTCATCATTATTATTAGATTTAGGAGAAGGTAAAATTAATCCTTTTAAAATACCTCAACTTTGGAAAACTGATAATGTTTGTGACAAAATTTATAGCAATATTAATCAAAACATTTCTATAAATTCTGTTATTTTAGCTCCTCATAATGAAGATATTAAAATCATTAATGATAAAGTATTAAAAATGTTATATGGTGATTCAAGGACATATTATAGTTTAGATTACGCAACACATAAGGGTGTAGATCAAACAGACGAAAATATTCATCTAAATTATCCAATTGAAATGTTAAATGAAATTAGAGAAGGTCTTCCACCTCATAAATTGGACTTAACAATAAATGCAACAGTTATGTTAATTCGAAATTTGAGTATAATAGATGGTCTATGCAATGGAACTCGTTTAAAAATCAGTAAATTATATCAATACAATATTGAAGCAGAAATAATTACAGGAGAGAATATTGGAAATAAAGTCTTTATACCGAGAATCACCTTAAATACTGGAGAGAACTCTTCATTCCCTTTTACTCCTTATAGAAAACAATTTCCGATAATTTTAGCTTTCGCAATAACAATAAATAAATCTCAAGGACAAAGTTTTGATTCTTTAGGAATTTTTCTCAGACGGCCATTATTTTCCCATGGTCAATTGTATGTAGCTTTATCTAGATGCAGAAATCCTAATAAAATATTTATTCAAAATGAATTAGAAGATTCTTCAAAAATCGATAATATTGTGTGGAGTGAGATTTTTAAAGATCAAATTTAAAATATATGCAAATGCAGAAACAGACAGAACAAGCATACAAATAATCATGAAGTTATAAAACAAATTAATTTGATATTTTTATAGACCATGATGTAATAATACTTAGTTAATAATTAATGATTATTTGTACACTTTTACATGAAAAAAGTTTAAAAATTATATTTTGAACAGGTTAATAATTCATAAATATATATGTATATTTGTAAATTAATAGTAGTACACCTGAAAACTTTTTTCAGGTAAAAGTGTTTCTGTCCGGATGAAGGATAGTATAAGGTGGAGTTTTACGGAAGGAGGAACTTCCTTATGTAAAACTCTTTTGGTACTCTTATGGTATCTACTGTGGTTATATGGCTCTAAGCGATGATTCCACTTTTTTTTGGATTATTGTATAAAAATTTTAATTAATAAAAATAAATCAGTTTTAATAATTTCATTTTTAAGTGCATTACAGAAAACATTAGAAAAATTAATTTTTAACAACCATAATTTTATACAATAAAATAAAAAAAAAAAATCAATGCACCTGAAGTACATTATTATTATTACATAATTCTAATGATGTGCTACTGACAGTACCCCTTGGGTGGTGTGGAAATCTGTCAGAATTAATTAATTCACTCATTCGCCTTAAACTTAATAAATATCATCAATCATCTTATAAAGTTCTTTTTTGTCTTGATTAAGTGCACTTTAATTTCCATTAAAGTATTATTACAATAGATTACTAAAATATCCTCACAACTTCTGACTGAATTTGAATTGTCCTGATACTTAGGAGACATGGCCTGCAAAGATTCAAAATAATTACTGACTGAATTATGAGTATTATTTTGATTGGTATTATTTGGTATATTGTAGTACCAACTACTGATTTGGTACCTTTATTATTTTCAATAAATGTAGTAGTCAATACTGGTTTAAAATCTGAACTTTCTTCAAAAACACTAACTAATATATCTTTTATAGCCTCATGTTTCTTTTCTATTTAATTCAGTGTTGTGGTTCGTTGTGTGAATCATTATCTGATATTTGATATTGATTTGAATATTGTTCTATAATTCTTTTGTATTTCATTCAGTGCTGTTGTTGGTTTGCTCTATGAATCAATAATGTTAACATAATCGTCTTATAAAGTTCTTTGAAAATTTGATAAATTGAATAATTACACTCTTAATGTTCGTCAAGATCCTATAACTTATTTACTCAGTCCATATGGTTTATGAACTGTTAATGCGGCCATATTTTATTTTTCGACGTAGTGAAAATATGACGGTCTCAAGCCCGATAACGTAAATATGAACATATAGGGGAGTACAAAGAGAGTGGAGGTAAAGTGGAGGAGACGTGGAGAGGAAGTGGAGGGGACGTGAAGAGAAAGTAGAGGGAAATGGAGAAGTGGAGGGGAAGTGGAGGGGAGGTGGAGGGTGGTGGAGGGGGGGGAGGGAAGTGGAGGGGAAGTATAGGGGAAGTGGAGGGGAGGAGGAGGAAAGTGGAGGGGGAAGTGGAGGGGAGGTGGAGGGAAGTGGAGGGGGGTACAATTTTACGTTATTAGGTGGAGTTGAAGTGGAGGGGCAGGTGGAGGGGGTGGAGGGGAGTGGAGGGGGGGTGAAGGGGCAAATCATGAAAAAAATAACGTAGATTTTGAAACAATTTAACGTTATTAGGTGGAGGGGGTGGAGGGGAAATGGAGGGGGGTGGAGGGGATTTCAAGTTAGAATCACGCTTACAACTATATATTATAGGAAGATATATATATGTGTGTGTATGTATATATAATAATTTATGTACGTTATATGTGGTGAGAATAATAATATTTTATTTTATCAACAATTTTATGTGTGTTAACTTTGAAATCTTTCATGCTACAGAATTAAACCTCTCAGATTTAAAATTCCTGTAGGTTAGAATACTTAAAAATAACATGTTTTCTTGTTTATATAGTGCCGTTTTATTAGAATATAATATTCGAAGCTAATTAAATTAGAGGTCCGTGATTTATGATAATTTTAAGTTCCGGATTCACGTTTCTTAGTACAATAGGTCGAAATAGATGAATTTTTAAGTTATGTAGGTAAAAAAATCATTCATTAATTAAAAATATAGTATATTGTCACGTATATACACACGTCACGGGTTTCGAATTACTATAATAAGACGAGTAGAAGAGTGCAATACGGTGGCGGCCGTGGCGCGACGACAGAGTGTCAGCCTTGCAAGCCAGAGGATCACAGTTCAAGCCCGGGGTCCGTCACTTTTTCGTTACACTCTTCACTCGTAACAATATGATTGTCTCAAAAATTCCCAATTATTTTAAAATGCATTTTTATAGCATAGTAATGCATTAACAAATAGCTAAAATATCCTTTTCTTAAAATTTTGTACTTTTTATAGGTGGCCCGGCTCGACATCCTCAGAAAACAATATTCTGATATTTTTCCCTATATCTGAAAAGTACAACCTTCATTTAAAAAAAATTAGGTCCCTAGCACTTTCCTGAGAGGCGCAATTTGATTTTGACGATACTTTTCCTGAAATTGCCCATAGTGCGTCGCTGCAGAGCGTGAGTTAGATGAAGGACAGCGGCAATCTGGGACCGGAGGTTGTCACCCCCCTACCGCCCCTCTCTGTTTTTAAGGTAGTCCTCTTTGGAGTCTTCTTTTGTTCATTCATTCAGTCAATCAATCTCTATCAAATATGTTCCGGACAAATAGAAACTATCTAACATAGATCTATACCAAAAAAATCGCGACTATAAGAATGCCAAAAATTATCGACCCATCTCAATCTTGGGTATATTTTTCACGCTGATCATCGCTTTGATTGCAGATGTCGATAAATTATTTACTCTAATAATTAAAGAGCAGTACGGCTTTGCCAGGAGGCGATCAACCGTTAAAAATCTTCTTATTTTTAATGATTATTTTTCGAAAGCTCTAGAGAACTCAGTAGAAGTCGATGTGACTTACACCAACTTCTCCAAGGCCTTTGACACAGAGAATCATAATCTTCTGCAAAATAAGATCTGGAACCTCAGAATTAGAGGCATCGTTTTTGGGTTGCTTACAGCCAGGTCATTCGAGCGGTGCTCTTCATAAGGACGATAAAATTACATCAGGGGTCCCCTAGATCTCCTACCTTGGGCCTATTTCCTTATTCTCATTTAGCCTGTTTCTCAAGAGTACTTCTTGCCACTGTGCGTACTTGCATACCTGTCTTTTGAATATATATATATATATATATATATATATATATATATATATATATAT
>QLSS01000698.1:7183-21599 GCA_024372645.1 Trichomalopsis sarcophagae | reverse complement strand
ATATATATATATATATATATATATATATATATATATATATATATATGCTATTTCAAAAACAGTTAAATAACCATTAAACATAAACAAACAAACAACAGGTAATACTTAACCTAATTCAAAAAATATGAAATGTTTTTAAAAAATGTTAGAATTATAATATGGGATGAAATATTGATAATATCTCGATATGCTTTCAAGGCAATAATAGTATACCGTGTTAAAAATATATACCTGGATATCCAGGTGGATTTCCCGTCTGGATAATCTATATGGATTCATGTGGATTCCATGTAAATATTCCATATGGATATCCACATGGATATCCATCTAGTTTTTTCAAAAGTCAAGACAATAAAGAATTTTTTATGAGCCTCTTATGTGTAGTTCATCTATTCATTAATGGGAGTACCATCCGGATGATAACACCTAAACTGGGGTTGTCGACGATCGACCAATCAACACCCGACGTGCAACGACGATGTACAAAAGTAAGTCAGTAATACGCGCGTATAAGAAATGCTGACTCGTAGGTCAAAGCACTCTCTCCGATGTTCGGCGATCAGTTTCGCAATGTCGTAATCGGGTTTGGTATACGTCGTCTGTATGAGTACACGAATGCAGTCATACAGGCGATGTATATATATATATATATATATATATATATATATATATATATATATTTATATATATATATATATTTTTTTTTTCGTAAATGCTAAGGTGTATAAACGTGGGACATTACATGATAAATTTTACAAATTCAAATAAGGATTCAAATCACCATGTATGCTTAATTTATATGAATAAAACTGTAGTGTAGATATATTATTATTTTTATATTCTTTTTTTTGAACATTTTACATAAGGTTACCATCCTGGATGACTAAAAGGAAATATCAAAGGATATGTTATTGGGTCAAGATGTTTACTGAGAATATTTACTTGTTGTAGTTTTTTAGTTTTTAGGTAAATACGTATATCGCGGTCAAACGGAGGTTCGCCATCATTTCCTATATATACAACAGCATTTCATGTTGCGAAATATGATTTATTCTTTGTGTGATTATCACGTGTTAATAACATTACTATTTCAGAAGATGTTATATTGTTATTCTGAGCATTAATATTTTCTTCATTTTCTATTTTATACATTATTTTGTATGCTGTTGCATAAGGATTGTTTAAAGACAAAAAAGTATATGCAATATTTTTAGTAATTTCCAGATGTATGTTTTCAAAAATTATACCTTTCCACTATTCTAGTACTTAAAATTTTACCTTTCGTTATAAATCAATTCGTAGTAATCTTCAAATATATGTTTGTAGCAAAGAAAAAATCTCAAAACTAAATTCAACACTTTGGAAAAATAGCAAGTAGCTTTTGAATCACAATATGCTTGCTTTAATAATTTTGCTTTACGATATTGATTGTAGAGACGATACATTTTTATATTTTTGCGGGGATTGGTCGTTAAGTAATCAATACTTTGTTTTTAGTGAGTATGCATATAATTTACTCTATAATATTCACGGTATTTTATAAAAAATTGCACAAAATGATTTAAAAAATGTTTTATTGCTCTTATTCTTAGAATTCAAAATAAATAATAATTATGCATATGCGTTGTTAAAAATGGTATTTTTTGCATTTTTTTTTTCTTGCACATTTCTATACTATTTTCACAATATTCAGTAGACGTATGCTTAGGTATAAAAAAGGCTCTACCTCGAAACGACTTTAGGTGCTCAGCACACTTTGTAGCGTCGATTATTCTTATCATTATATGAATATCCTTGTGAATAAAAAATATGTCACGCAAATTTTCTTCCACTTTTTTAATGAAAATGATCCCCGACAAAATTGTGTCGATTTCAAAATTATGAGTGGCAATCTAAAAAAAAATTATGCACAAAGAATCAGGGCTTTTATTTAAAGGATGAAAACATATCCAACCTTATTAGCAAAAAATTAAAAGAATACTACAAGCATAATATGAATTTGCAACAAAGTTAGGATAATAGGTCAAAGACATTGCTTAGAATATAATCAAGAGCAATACAAACAAAGTTTTTGAACATAAAAAAATTCAACCGCTTCTTTTGCATTTTCGGTCTCTGATAAACTACTTTCAGAGCCAGTCTTTGCCAACGGCCCTAAGAACAAATAAACCAAAAGTATTTAATTTTCGCTTTGCATTAAAATAAAAAGTTTCAGAAAAATATTAGAAATGTATTGTACCTGATTTTCCAATTGCTATATTAATTGTTGAAGGAGCACATCATCGTGTTTTGTCGTAGCCTTTTTGTTAATTTGTTCTTTAGTCTGTACTTTCTTTTTATCTGCATTCTCATCAACTTTTCCTGGCTTCTGCTCTTCAGCTAGTCTTCGTACACAGTCTATTGATTACATCTAACGAATTTCAAGAAATTTGAAAACAATACTTTTACGAATTATTTATGAAAATGAACATTTATAAAAGGATTCTTACTTGCGTATGCCATTAGTAGATTCTAATATATTTTTTTTTGGATCGCATTTATGAGTGTAACAAATTCTATGAAGAATATTTGTTGCATTTTTTTCACTCTTCCAACGCAATTATTTATGTTCGCTAATTCTATTTCATTTTTGCCCATACGTATACCATTTATATGACACTTTATGAGTAGCTATATCGAATTAAAAAACCTGTTAATATAGGCCTGTTAATATAATTAGATAATAGACTGGGATAAATGTACATTAATTTGCTATTGAATACATATAAGATCATTTTTTGCATAACTACGCCTGATCCAGCACGCCTGTCTAGACCTAGATACAATGATGTAATGTATAAAACTTCTATTTGGTAACCGCTAACAAATTAACGCGGAACTTCACCTTGACTTCTATGCTTATAAAGAAAGAACGATGTCTCCGAGTTAGGCACTTCTCTGCTTGAAACTTTTATAAATGCACGGAAAGTATTAAATAATAATCACATATAATTAATTTTGTTTTATAATAATATTTTATAAGTGCATACCTGGATTAAAGTTGTTGAATTAACTAACAATTAAAATTCGTTGATCAAAGTTGTTGAACAACAAAGATTCTGGAGTGAGTTCTTCAACATTTATTTTATCTTTGGATACTGATAGTCATCCTTTTTTTATTCTAGCCAACATTTTATTTGTTAGTCAAAATAACCTCCCTAAAGAAAAAAAATTAACTTATTATTCTAAGGTTTATTATTTTTAAAATAATTAAAATACTAACCTGCAGTACCAAAAATATTGATTAAATTGTTCCAATGAACACACGATCATACATAAGAGTAATCTGTTTCATAAAATAAATATGTCAGTTTATCCATGCAGATCACAACGCTGTTTGTCATTCTTCAATAACAAATTTTATAAACAGTTATTATTCAGTTCATTCATATTTTTAAGGGGCACGCTAGAGCCTCGATTCTCTTTTTTTCTAAGTCAGACAGTTTAAATCTGGGAAAAGTAGGTTATACGTATATAAGTGGTTTAATAACGTATTAGCAGGATACGCTCGCTTTGCTCGCGATTAACATGAGGGTACCAGCATATCGGCTCCGAAAAACAAAAACGGAATGATAAAATTGGTATGACAACTTCAGCAGTCACTGGTTATTCGCATAATGATTCCAATTCCTTTTCAGTATCTTAAGTGTAAACACAATCTTCGCATGTTATGATTCTTTTACCTTAAACAATAGTTTAGTAGGCGGTAGTAGCATTGCGGTGGTAATAATGAAATAATTGTTTCAATTGGATCATGTAGTATATTTAATTTAACGTTCATTTTAAGTTCTAGTTTTTTTCATGCAACTTCGTATTATTGATTGTAAATAATAACTGTCATTCTAAATAAACCTATCTTTGAGTGAACATCTGTGTACTTTCACTTTACATATACAATACATATACAAGTTTACTCTTTACATATACAATACTTTGGTGTCGGAATTGGTTTCAAAAATACGACAATTACTTGATTTTCTATATTCCATCCCTTACGGAAGATAACTACAGTTGTAACTACTAGTTAACTACTGCTTAAACTACTTGCGCAGATACTGCGCCCCAATAGTTCTCTAGTTGTTCAGCTACTTATTTTCAATAGTTTTGACAGTAGTAATTTCGCAACTACTAAAAACTACAGCTATGATATTAAGTTTGGCTAACTAGTGGATAACCACATCGGAACTACTGAGTATTTCTTTTCGTTAGAACTTGTTGAAAACTGTTTCCCAACTACAAAACAACTACTAGTTTTTTATATATTGTTTGGTGATGTAAACGATCGCTCAATTACACGCTAAATTATGTCTGCTTTTTTAATTATGAGATGATGAGGACCACTTTTTAAAGATAATAAATTATAACGATAAAATAAATTCTTTTTTTTATTATATCATTATTAAAAGAGAGTTTATTTGTAGTAATATTCTAAACCGATATAAACTTATACAGAGCACTATATTTACAAACATTGAAAAGAGATGCAAGAATGAAGTGTGGTCGAGGTATGCTATACGAACGTATGTTGGGCATGATTTTCGTTCTGTCGGTGAAACGAATATGATAATACTGTAAAACTGAGA
Organism: Trichomalopsis sarcophagae; assembly: GCA_024372645.1. NCBI lineage: Eukaryota > Metazoa > Arthropoda > Insecta > Hymenoptera > Pteromalidae > Trichomalopsis > Trichomalopsis sarcophagae. The sequence goes on along the minus strand of QLSS01000698.1, from coordinate 16,977 downwards.
GGAAGAGACAACGCCAAATCAGTAAAACCCTGGGCAACCGTAAGCGTCAGTAGCAGCAATAGCAGCTGCGACGATTCCTACTATTATTCTCTTTAATCTATGTGCGCGCCTTTGATGACTACGAACAACATAATTATCATTAATCCTGTAAATGGAATAATTTATTAGTCATACAATATTTGTATTATGTCTTTAATTACTAATATTTATCAACTGTAATTTTGTATACCTTCAGATCAATATTATGAATATTTAATTCATCTGCCTGTGAAATCGCCTTATTGAACATGTGGGAAATTTTTCATTGCAATAAGAATACTGTATCAATGTTTATCTTTTTTAAAGATATACGGAAACGTATGCAAAGCATCCAATAAGTTCATCATTGTTTATAACTGTCTCAATTGGTAAACTAACTGATATATTATGGATCTGAATAAGTTGGAATGCGTTTAAGCAAGTCATCTGCGCAAGGATTGGCAGTACTCATGTACTATATATCATACTGATGAGTGTATATATATATATATATATATATATATATATATATATATATATCATTTTGACATAAATTAATAGGGAGGGAATTTAACGATGGGCAACGACACCCCTATAAGCGTAAGAAAAAGTTTTAAGAAAAATCAGTTTTTACATTTTAGCTCTTTACTTGAGAACCGTTCGACGAAATCGTTTAAAATTTTAGGAACAAATAGCTTTTTTATAGTTAATCACCTAATAATATTTTGAAGCATTTGACTGCATTGTTTTAGAAATATGAGGAATCAAAAAATTTTCAAAAAAAAAACGTGTGCGTCACGGGACGCCCGACAGAAGTGATAACTTCATATGATATTTATAGAAACTATCAAATATAGAACTTGTTTAACGCATGATGGCAATAATAATTTTATAGTTATATTTTTTGTTAATCTAATAATTTATAAATGGATCAGGAATAAGTAAAACGTAAGTTAATTTCCTTTTGAATGTAAAATATATATTTTATGTACAATATTTATCATTATTTAACAGTTTAAGTTGACTGGCTGGTATTTAACACAACAATATAATTATCAATATACACGTAAATATCACACTCGGTAATTGAAAAATCAAAATAACTATCTGTTTACTAACACAATTTAATAACACAATGTTCACTTCAAAAGTTTTACTAATGTAGAGGTTATGTTTACTGTGCACGCGCGCTAAGAGAAAAGTGTCGAGGAAAGAAAGGGAGAGATAGAGAGCGTCTGTAGTGGAGCATATCGACGGCTGAGTGGAAGATCACCGTATCTCAGCCGCGGCTTCGAGAACGCCGTATCCCGGCGGTGGCTTCGGGATCGCCGTATCTCAGCCGAGGCTTCGGAAACGCCGTATCTGAGCTGCAGCTTCGGAAACGCCGTATCTCGGACGCGATTTTTTTCCTCAAATTTTGTAGTGTAAATAAAATTTGCATCAAAAATTCTGAAAAAAATCAGAATTACTTATTTGATTTATTATTTGACATTAACTACACTGTAAGTATAGATAATGTAGAAATTCGAGTAGAAAAACTTTTTATTTTACACCGATAATATCGCGATTTTGTAAACCGATTGGAATGGCTTGTCGTTGAATAGGCGTGAGATCTTTATAACCAACTTTGTCAATAATATCCAAGATTTCTTTAGGAAAACCTGATTCCTTCCACGACCGGATCGGATCAGAGGAAACCCCAATTTCAAAGTATATAGGGTCGCGCCGTAGACAAATCGTACTTTGTACTTTTTCTTGCCAAAGCGGCGCTATCGCGCCCCTAGATAATTTAAATTTAATATTTTACTAATTCAACAGAAAAAAATTAAAACTCTTCGTTGTACTTGTATTTTTTACTTCTTTCCACATTTTCGCTAAACATTTTAAGTAAATATTATTCTTCCATAAATTTTACGTGTTTCGTAAAATGAAACAAAAACCTCTGCTGTTTTTCTACTCGAATTTCTACATTATCTATACTTACAGTGTAGTTAATGTCAAATAATAAATCAAATAAGTAATTCTGATTTTTTTCAGAATTTTTGACGCAAATTTTAAAAATTTTTACGTCATATTTAAAATTTGCGCAGTGCTGCCACTACAAAATTTGAGGAAAAAAAATCGCGTCCGAGATACGGCGTTTCCGATGCTGCGGCTCAGATACGGCGTTTCCGAAGCCTCGGCTGAGATACGGCGATCCCGAAGCCACCGCCGGGATACAGCGTTCTCGAAGCCGCGGCTGAGATACGGTGATCTTCCAGTCAGCCGTCGATATATAGTATGCGAAAGAGAGAGGGCATGTTGACGCGAGCGAGTGAGAGAGAGCGAGAGAGAGAGAACACGTGCCAGTAGAGAGAGAAGAAAGTGCGCGCAGAGTGGGGATGTCTTCGCTGAGCCGCCGTATGCGTGCGAGAGAGGAAGCAAGAGACTGCAGGGTGGGGATGTCTCCGCTGAGTCGCCGTATGCGTGCGAGAGAGAAGGCAAGAGACGGCAGGGTGGGGATATCCAGACATAACGGCGCCGTAACGCATTCCAACCAATTCACTCTGTCCCATAAGAAGTTATCACTTCAAAAATTTGAAACTTTGATATCTTAAGAACCATAGGGATTTGAAAGCTGCGCAATGAACGTAGCCAAGACACATAAAATATCTACTTTTTCCCAAAATCTCAAGTACAATAAAGCCTTTTTACTTCCATAATCGAGGCACAAAATAAACACATTTTTTCCAGTTTTCGATTTTTTACTGAAAAATAAGTAGTCAAATCACTTAAAATTATAATGGGATATAGTTTGACATGTTACCCATCGACATGATTTTTTTCGTGAGATTATGATTTTTAGTTTCAGAGATATGAATTATAAAAAAAAAAATCACCTTTTTCATTTTATCTGCCGAACAAAGCGGTCGATCCCGAGGACCAAACGGGGAAAGTAGGTTATTTTATTCTCTTTCAAATGCATATTAGCTGAATTGTTTGTAACGATGGGATGATGGAAAAAAAACGCAAAATAGTTTTTCAAAAATTAAAAATTGGACATAAAATGATCCATTTCAGAATCCAAAAATATACATGCATGTCAAATTTTATTGATATTTACCGAGTAGTTCCAGAAATATTACGGTATACATACATACACACACACATCCATACGGACATTTTCTAAAAACACGTGATTTGAACTTCTAACATACCAAAAAGTATTTTCTAGAAGTTTTGACGAAACTCAATTTTACTATTACAAAGCTTCCTCTAGGAGGAAGCAATTCTTCGTAGTAATGTAATTCTTTATGCACGATTATCTCCAACCATAAAATATTTGCTGCATAAATTTATTGTTTTTGCGTTATTTTCACGAGAACAGTTGCAGTGCGTCGTACCTACAACAACGCAAAAAGTATGCTGGATTCACGAGCGAAGACTGAAATATGAAATATTTTTAGTTAGACACACACGAAAGCAACTCCGAGGTTCGAAACTACCATCTAACCGGGAAGCATTACAGTGTTTATATTGGATTCTTTCACCAATCATCGGAGACACAGGTCACTGGGGTATGTGTATGGTATACCCAGGGAGCAATGGCTCCGATGATTGGTGAAAGAATCCATTGGAGTCTCGGTGGGTACCCCCTTGTCTTCTGAGACACTTTTAGCCCTCATACGAGCCCTAGACATTGGGGTGAGTAATTCAATTTTGGCGGAAAAGCCATACCTTGATCGAGGTATGAGGGTACCGAATGGATTTTACATTCCGGTTACTATGCCAGTTCCTATCAGGTTCCCTATAGGTTAAGGGCATATATTAGCACATAAGTTATTGATTCTTCAATATCTAAATTTAAGTTATATAGACAAAGTAATGTAATAAATTTCACGTAGCACGGTTCGATTATAACTGAACTTTTTGTTGTCAACTTTTACAAAGCTAGGATATACCCAATTTAGAGCACAACAAAACTAAACTTTTCTTTTCCAACTTTTTTTGTACTATCGCTTTTTTGTACAGCAGAAACGTACCCAATTTAGAGCACATTGTTATACATTTTGAGTACAATTAAACTTTACAACTCGAACATGAATTTAACTTACAGTAATGTAATAATGCATGAATTTATCGATCTGCACCGCAGTACTCCAAACGAAGTAAACTGGAAATCAGTGTTTGTAAACTATACATGTGAACACGTGTCAATATTTTCTGTTCATCCTTTGATAGTGAGCTACAAATTAATGTCCATATATAGATATTATTATTACTTTTATTATTATCATTATTGTTATTATTATATTTATTATTCGAACTTTTCGATTACTTATTGCATGCCCTTAGAACAGGGTTATCCTTGACAACCTCGTTGATTATTCCTGCCATAAGGCAGCTTTTGTCAACGTATTTTTTTAAATAGTCGACGTTTTGGCTTATAGCGCCGGAAGATTGTTGTTATACAGGGTGGCTTTGTTAGACAAAGCATGCCAGCGAAAAAAGTTTCGGATAAAAGTTTTAGAATTGTTCCCTGGCTATCTGATGATGACCCTGACAATCTCATTGAGCATTACCTTCAAGGTCATTTGAAGGTCAAGTCGATTTTTTCAAATAGAAACCCCTACTTTTGGCACCAGAAATGGAAAGAGCGGGAAATTTTACGTTCGAACATGTGATTTTGGAAACAAATCATCTTTTGTGCAGAAATTACCTTTGACATCAGCCGAACCCAGGATGCACCATCGAGGAGGCTGTCAAAAGGAATTAGCATCCCATTTTTTGTTTTTTGTTTTATTTTTTTTTGTATTTTATTATTAGTTTTTATATGTTTTTTTTGTATTTTTTATTTGTTTTAATGCGATTTTTTTATTTGTTTTTTTTTTAAATATTTTTTATTTGTTATGTGTTTATTTGTTTTTATTGTTTTTTCCTTTTTGTTATTTTTATGGAATGTTAACTGGAGTTAACCATTGATTAATTGTTTGAAATTACCGCCGTTTTGTTGGATGCAAAGATCAAGTCGAGCTCTGAATTGTCTTATGGTTCTAAGTAGAACGTCTCGAGGTATTGCTGCACAAGCTGCACGAATGCGTTCGATCATATTATCTCGCGTTGTTGAGGGGGCCAGGCAACTGGGCCAGCTCGCCCAATCCACCTGCCATTGTAGCGGGTGTTTAAATAATCACGAACAATGCGTGCATAATGTGGTGGTGCTCCAACTAATTGGATCCACATTCTTAGCCTTGTTCCTAGGTCTACATTTTCTAGTAATTCAGGTAAAATGTCTCAAAGTAATCTCAAAAAGTTTACCCCATTCACGTTCTCTTCAAAGAAATAAGGACCAATCAAATAGCCATTGATGTTTCCACACCAGACCATAACACTCCAGCAGTGTTGATTGCCTATGGGCCTGAACCAATGAGGATTTTCATCTGACCAATAATGGCAATTTTGTCTATTCAATTCTCCAGTGTTTCTGAATGTTGATTCATCTGAAAAAAGAACGTGCCTGAAAAAGTCTTGATCTTATTGAATCATTCGTATTGCCCATCGACAAAAACGTACTCGCAAAATCATATCATTTGGAGTTAACTGTTGTGTTAATGTTATGTGATAAGGATGATATCTTCTCGCTCTCAATATTCGGGATGCTGTTGATTGAGGTATACCTATTTCTCTTTCTATTTGTCGAGTACTAATGTGAGGATCAAGATGAATAATCACTAGAATGGTAATAACACGAGGATCATTTTCGTCGTATTCATGATGACGGCGTTGACGAACAAAAGCTCCATTTCAAGGTCTCTGAGTTAAGGTTTGAATAGTAACATTACTTGGGTGTCTCCTATTGGGATAGCGTTCAGCATAAAGTCTGTCAGCTGCTGCATAATTATTTCGACTTTCTCCCAAAATCATGATCATATCAACGATTTCGTTGGGACCATAATCAGCCATGATCAAAATCAAAATAATTTGTTACAGACCAGTAAACAGGGAAACAGATTTTTTTCAATATTAATTATCGATTTACAAGAAGTAAAAAACACGATTAAGCTTTTCTGCACTAATTTGCTATCTACATAACTGTTAAGAGTAGCCCACTCTCAAAAATTGACACTAATACAAAATAATGGAATGACTTAACTACATCAAGAATTTTGAAGATTTTTGAAAACTGAAAAAATTACGAAAATTTTAGAAAATATTGAAAATTTCTGGACATATTGAACATTTTTTCATTCTTGAACGCATGTCCCTCTCTTTTCATTTATGGGGCTAAAAGTAAGGGTTTCCATTTCAAAAAATCAACTTGACCTTGAAATGCCCTTGAAGGTCCTGTTTAACGACAGGGTCAAGATGACCATTCGTCAGCCGGGGAGAAAAATTAAAACTTTTGTGGGTAACATTTTCTCCTTGAATGCATTCGAGTTCAGCTAACCAGTTGTACTGTTATCGGCATGACCAATGACCTTGAACATTGAATTCAAGGTCAAGGCAAGGTCATATTCAAACGTAAAATTTCCCGCTCTTTCCATTTCTGGTGCCAAAAGTAGGGGTTTCGATTTGAAAAAATAGACTTGACCTTCAAATGATCTTGAAGTTCACGCTCAATGACATTGTCAAGGTCATCATCAGATAGCCAGGGAAAAATCCTAAAACTTTTATTCGAAACTTTTTTCGCTGGCATGTTTTGCTAACGAGATAATTGAGATTAAAGATTAAAATGACTCACCCTGTATAATCGGCGTACTTTAGATCTATATTCGTACTTTGTGCTCACCATCGGTTCCACTGACGTGTGACAACGTGAGTATCAAAGATTGCAATGGCAAGGTATGGCATACTGAAGGAGGTACCCATTCGCGGTTACGTGTTTGATAATGCAAGCATGTATGAATATGCCAAATCTCTCCTCCGAAATGCCTTGAATCTGTTACAAAAAAATTTTGCATATCAGTACCTACATTGGAGTATAATAAAATGGTACTCCGTTTGAAGTAGTGAATAGTCGCACCTCAATGGAGGTACACTTACCACGTTCACTAACAATTGTTCGTTTGCATTGACTAAATTTAGGTATGATTCTGTATGTTCCATCAGAATAAGTATTAGTTGCATCTCAATTGGATTGGAATCCAGCAGGTACGTAACTTCTTCGTATAATGTTGCATTTAACTCCAAGAAGCATTTCCTGAATCTCATTTCTAAGCTTACGTATTGAAGGTAGGTACATTATTCGAGGAGAAGAGGAGGTTGGGTACAGGCTATTTTACTAACTTCATAAATTGGCGAGCTTACTTGACCGACTTGACGAACTTGCGGCATCTCTTTATATTCGTCGTCCAGGCAGTCTTCGGAATTTCCTAACGACTCATCGCTTCCTTCCACTCCGCCGTTGTAATAGTGATACTTGCCAGACGACCTTCGCACAATTTGTTGCAGTCTTGTATAAATTTTTGTCACCGTTCAATGCAACCTGTTTTAAACATGTTCAGCAGCCCCATTATTGAACGCGTAGGATTGGAAAGTTGTGGTGGCAAACTTTACTATGTCTCCTATAGATTGGCACTGAACGGATGTGATCAGCTGCAGTGGATCATCGTCGAGGAAGTGTAAAGAAAACAAGGCAGTATAGTACCTCAAATTGATTACAATATTAAAACTATACAGCACTGCACTGTAGTACCGCATAATAGGTACCAAATACTTACCCTGAGAATATTATCCGTCATCGATAACTTTGATTACTGCATTGACGACACCATTTTTTGTACTTTATACCTCCTAGCGTCCTGCAACCTCTTCCACTCTTTCTTATATTCAGTTTGTACAGTCATTATTTAGCAGCAGCTCAAGCTGAATGTCCTTCTTGATCTTGTTACCCGAATTTTCGAACTGATGCCTACAAAATGAGTACTTCAGTCTGGGTAACACACACTGCTTTTGGGAGTTCGTGAGCTTCGGGGTTTACATTCTACCCTGATATAGCTCTTTCTCAAAATCCTGTAACAGAAACGTACAACTGTATAAGTATGCATGCTCGTACTCTATTTGAGGGTCTGCATGCCCGTACTCTATTTGAGGAATACTTACATCTTTCGTGAAACGACGAATTGTGGGATAGTTTATATCTGGAATCTCATATGGAACGTCGAAATTAGGGAATAGTAATTACAAATTACACTCCGCTAGTTTTACATTAAAGAAGCGTTTCAGCTTCGAATTGTCATTATCCTTCCTCTTTTTAGGTGCAACTGTGTACTTCGGCAAACTTTTCGCTTCCTTCGATGCAGAAAACCTTTCAGGTGTCACCGGCGAATCAAGTATGTATGTCTTCACAACGCGAAAAGTATGCCGGATTCACGAGCGAAAACTGAAATATTTAGTTAGACACACACGAAAGGAACTCCGAGATTCGAAACTACCATCTAACCGGGAAGCATTACAGTGTTTATATTACCAAAAGAGGAATTTTATTAATCAAACTGAACGAAAATTTGCAACGATTACAATGAGAAAAATAGCAATTTTTTGGTAAAGTGCAGGAATACCTATAAGAAAAGAATGTGACTGTATCTCTAAATTAGAAAATCTACTTCATGAACATGTGTTAGTGAAAAAATATAGGAGTAAAAAATCGATAGCTCAGTCTATTAAACAGAGCAATTTTTTGTCAAAATTGGACGAATTATTTGACATCGCTTATTCAGGCAATGAAGATCAATTGTGTAATGAAGAAGCGCATGCTTTTTCAAAATCTCAACGAAAAAAAGAGCTGGAAATTTAAAGATTATCATCGATACGGCCGTATTCAAAGAATCGATGGAAAAATCTAAATGTAAGTTATAACGATTATATAAATCAAATTATAATTAAAGAAAAAAAAACAAAAAAAAGCATGCACTGAACGTATTATTGCAGCTGGCAAACATTATTTAATTTAATTATTACATATTAATTGTAGTTGCTGCTCTAACAAGGAAGGGTCCCCAGGTCTACCTCACCGATTTTAATCATTTTGTGATATGTTGTAGTACTCGAGAAAATATTAGACATGTGTTTTTTCTTACGTGCTAACTCGTCGATTTAAGGGGTGAAAATCACTCTTGAAGTTTACCCCCAAAAACAGGTTTTTTCTAATATCTCAAAAACTATTTGGAGTTTTTAAATAAAACCAACGCCAAATTCTTTATTATAAAAAGACGCTACTGTAGGCACAACTCACTACCTCGAAGGGTGTCAAACCCTGTTTTTTAGGGGTAAATATGCAATTTTTCGCTATTTTTTCAATATAAAATTTATCAAATCAGCTAGTAGATTTGGTTGAAAATTGCACTACCATCAAGAAAATAAGAAATTAAAGTTGACGTGTTTCGAGATTTACGAAGAAAAATTTTTTTTCTTGTTTGTTTTACCCTTGAGGTTATTTTTTTATTTTATCCTTAAATAAAAATTATATTTTTGAATTATTTTTCAATTTTAATATGTTTGGCAAGCGATATAAAATTAAAACATGTACTTCCTGATTTTTTTCCCATTTATTTATAGAGTTTCTTTGAGGATTCATTTTAAAATTCTATAATTTTAAACTATTAATTTATAAATTATTATGACAGTTTTAACAAGATTAGATAATTTTAAACAATGACATATTTCAGGATTCTTAAAATTTGTATCATACCAAAAATATAAACTATACACTCTTCATTAAAAGTGCATTCATATGTAAACTTTATAGGAAATCTTATACAAAAATTATAGGACTCATTAATATTTAAAAATTTTCC
>QLSS01000697.1:0-42201 GCA_024372645.1 Trichomalopsis sarcophagae | reverse complement strand
AACTAAATACAATTATAGTTATGTATGCTTATATATAGTTGTATTTAAGTATGCGACTAGGTTATATAAATGTAAATTAATAAACTCGTATATAATGCTATAAATATCTTCTAAAGCTAAATATATATTTTTATCTTTTAATAATTGATCTATCTTCTCTACAAGCGTCTCGTCAAAATCTCTCGTTGCACGTTCAACATTGTAAGAAGTGAAATATGTGAACTGGGTATTTTCGCTATTTACTAATTTGTCTTTGCTATAGTCACCCAGCAATAATTGTTATAGCCTCTTTAACTTTTTATAAGTATTTAATTCTATGATCTATTATTTTAGACAAGGCTTTTAACCTGTCAAACGTCACTCTTTTAAACACTAGTGAAGGTTTAAGCACTTTTTTTGACCTAGACTCACCAGAGTCTTTGCGTGTTGTCATCTCATCGTCCTCCAGTAATTCAAATGCTCGATCGGAGTAGCTGATCATGAATCTAATGTAAAATCCGGAAAAGGTGATTCGTTGATCCAACATATCATACTCGCTATACGCCTGGAAGTATCGGTCGATTTCGCCAAACAGCTCCCGGAACTGTAGCCAGGAGGCAAGCGGTAGGCACAGTCCGTAAAATTCGTTATTACTCAGCCGAACAACCGGATTGAAGTCACCCGAACCGACTGAGGTATTTTCCAGCCCAATGTGAATAATTTTTCCATAAGAATTGTTCAAGCCGAATACCAAGGGTCGAATTTGATGACAACAATATTTGGTGGCGTTGGTGGAAGTCTGACACTGTCCTGAGCCTGGCTATCGTGATGTCTCTTTTGTCCAGCCATCTTTTTCTTCTTATACTGTTTCTTGTCACCGAAAGAGAACTTCTACTTTCGACTTGTGAAAGAGAACTGTGCTCTCTGTGCTGCAAGTACGCCGTCTTATATTCAAAAAAATCTCATTTTGGTGGGAGGCGAGACCAATGAGGAACAGTCTCACGACAAGTGGATGACCAATAGAATCACTGGTGCTGTAGAGGGGATCCAATAAAAATCTGTAGGGTTGCACTTTTTGGAAGCTGTGCAAGCTAAATATCCTCTTACTTTATCGTTTCACGTTTAAAAATTTTACAATATTATATTACAACTTAGCAACGAGTTCTTCGACAATCTGATCATTTTTTCTCAAATCTGATGAGAAATTTTTGAGAAAACGCTGCATACCAAGACCATTAATCATATAATATAGGAACATGATACAATATTTGCCACAAGAATTAGAAAAGCTGCTTTGTAATCGAATGTGATTCCATCTGAGCTTCTTACAATTTCTCTGGATACTCTTTTCGTGATCGGGGATGTATGGTTGTGCACCAAAACTATCAAAATACCAGCCAATACCATTTTTGGACACATATATCGCCACCCAGTGCATACCACGTCTCTTATGACTCTGTGTATTAAACACAAAGCCACATGGTTTTACCCATGTCATTGGAATTTGATCCGCTGCATGAGCTCTCATTTTTCGCAACTTCTGGAGAATATTCAGAGAATTCATTCTTACAAAGATAGTATGGCGGTGAGAAGGGACGTTCTGCTGTTGTAGTTATAGTGCCCCCGACACCACGCGAATTTAGCCAGAGCCCTCAGTTTGTAGGCGTTGTTGAGTGCGCAGATGTACTGGAGTGCGCAACGTTTAATGGAATGCTGCATACAATACCGTGCACAGTACGGCAATTTCTAGTAAGAGGGACACTCGTACGCCTCCTCTAAATTAATAACTTCACGTGTCATAATCTTATTCAACACTTTCGCCTTTTCCTCTCCTCGCACATAAATTATATTTGCTTTTCTGCAAATGTCATGCATAAGTTTGTAAAATTTTTTCAACCAAATATCCCCATCGTACCAATCCAGATCATGATAATGTAGTGTCAACCAATTATTCTCTCTTAAAATATCTTTCTTTAAAAATCTCGTATTACAAGTAGGCGCGATAATCCAATGTGCTGTGGCATCTAAATCTAATACTGCTAAGCCCACTTCTTTCGGTAGAACTCGACCCTTGTTATCCTTGAAAAACTGAAAATCGATAACTAGATCCATTTCTCCGTTTGACTGCACAGCTCAAGAAAGAGGTATCGACTGGCACAAAGCTTGTATTGGTAGTTGGTTTTATTTGATTTTTAAAGAGCGCCATCTAGTCTCAACCACTGTAATCCACCAAAACTTGTCGTGAAGAGTAAATCTCCAACAGATTGTCGTACTCAACATAAATTATGGAATTTACAACAATATCTAATGCGTCATCAAATTTCACGTCAATTCTCACACTACCTCTTCTGATTAAATTCCAATGAGTGTCATTGTTGGCCGATAAATCAGGCGTCAAATCAAATGCAAAAGACAGTAGCCATTTGGGTATTCATCACGTGTTATCGAATTACCGGCATTTGAAAAATGTACCCCGTACCCGAGAAGAGTGTGTGATACGCATCCACATACATCTTTGTTTTTTTTGAAGTCAGGCTGCAGTGGTTTTGATAGGACTTGTACACCGTCCACAAACAAACACAAGAAATTGATATTGAAATTTTTAAAATTGAATGGATTGAGTTTTGTATCGCCGTTATAAGCCTTATTTTCAATAAATCCAATTATGATTCTTTTCGGAAATTGACCCAGTATGACATTATCTATCGACTGTCCATGCACACCACAGTTCAACGTACGTTTTTCACCTCTACCAGTGTAAGCGGGTACCTTGCTTTGACTTTAGAAAGCATTTTTTCGTGAGCCAATGAAATGCCTGAATTAACCATTACGCGGCGAACAAATAGGGTCGCCTCGGTTATGTGTACAGTATACGCAGAATCGGGATCCATTAGACAAAAGCTGTCATGAGAACGCACTAGACGTACACGTACCTCAACCTCACCAAGTAGCAGACTATCCATAATTAGCACATCCACGTGTAAATAGCCCAATAAATCAATTTTATTATTTGTCATAACTGCTTGTCGTCTAAAGAAACCTGCATTACCGGCATCAGTGTTATCCATTTTACCGACCGTGTCGTCATACCACAAGACGCTGCTCAAGTGTGAGTTTTTTGCTGCTGGTCCGTAATTTAATAACGTCTCAATGTACGATCTGTATGCGTAGGCGTTATTTGGTGGTAATACTGGTTTTTGATTGAAAAATATATCCACTTGATTGAACAGCGAATGCATAAAATTATTCACAGGGCCAACGACTGGTACTGACGCCCCCTTCTCTAATGGCTTCGTCGGTGTTATATTCACACGTAGACTCAGCATTGTATGCGCTAAATCTAGATATTCACAGTTGCCAGGGATCGTAAATTCTATTGGTGCTTGATCGGTGAGTGACGAGATTGGCTTATACTGCACCCAATGAGAACTCTCAATTACCGCCTGTGTAGGTGGCATTTCAGAGAGTGATAACTCCGACTTCAACGAGTCACAAGAGTCAGCGTGAAGAGAAGCCATGTTTTTCGTTTAAAGAGAGAGAGTCTTTTAGTTGACAAAGATATCTTTAGCTACTGCTAACGATGCTGATTTAGTTGTAGATTTCTTTCTCGTCTTCTTTTTCTGCGTGGATGTCACACACCTACCAGTTCCACGACCAGAGTCTGACTGGTGCTTTTTGTGTCATTTGTGTCTTCTTATATTTAGCTTTCTTTATCTTACTACCTCCCACCTCTTCCCCCTCCTGTTCATCCGGTGCCATGATTTTATTCATTATTTGTTCAGCTTTGCGCTTGAGATTATCCCCACCTTCGCGAACGCGCTTACTTAGCACTTCTCTAAAAGGCCTGTTCTCGTTCACCACATCATCCATGATCTTTGCACTAGCACGAGCAGCCTATTTACCGACAGACTTAGCGCCACGCTTCACAAGAGGTAAAGCACCGCGAAATAAACCTTTTAAATAACTGCCAATACCCGCACCAGTCTGATATCGTCTACGACCAATTGTAACGTAATTATCCCCACCACCACCACCACCACCACCACCGTCACCACAGCCGATTTATTGAGCAAGAAAAATACTGTAGTCAGGCATTTTTAATTTGTACGCTTATAATGAAGTATTACCGTCAACGCACCGTAGTCAAATGAGACAGGCTGTCCATGCTCACCTCTTATATCTATCTCGATTGACTGAAAAGACGAGGACAACAAGGGCAGATACATTGGTGGGGTAACGTTCTGAATTTGCGTTCTGCCGTAAGTATAATCATGTAACTGAAGAGCCACAGCACGGAGCAATCGTGAACAAACATCACCTGTCACGTAAGGCTGACAAATACTGCTATGAACCATCAGCACGCTCGGTAAACCATTTGCAAGATTTGCCGGTCTATTGCCAATAATGTAGCTGTCTTTTTTACCATCACAAGTTAATAATTCACCACTTTTAGAGCCTAATATTTCACACAACTTTTCAGATAGAGATAATGAGTGAGTACAGCCAACGCACTTATCCTCAGTGCAGATGCATTTGACTTGAATATAACCACCACACTGAATCTCAAATATGAGATGATCTTTCACATTGTCAAGGTTATTTATTTCGCTCCAAAGAGTATGCAGGCTGTCATAAACGCCGCATTTTATTTGGCTAAAAGTCTCTCCGTAATCATCGCCATCATCATCATCATCATCATTGCGTAACTTATTGTTAGTGTAAGTAGCGCGTATGGTTTTTCTCTCGTTACACAGACAACCCCTTCTCTTCTTCTCTCCTTCGTTGATATGTGTTGAAAGGTAAGAGGTATTTGAATTTCTGTGAGACCGACGCACCAATTACAGTGTAGACAGAAATTTTGGGGGAGTTGTGTGGTAAAGCGATTGGTCGTGTTCTCGGGGTAAACATATTTACTGCTACTACTGGACAAAACCATGTAGAATTCATCCATCATCATCATCATCGTTGTCATTGTTTTTAAAGATTTACGAGATCTTTAGCAGACACCCAAGAATTAAATTTTTCAGGGTACCCCTTCCAACTCACAAAATACTCCTTCCTCTTTCCTTTACCCCTACAGCGTAATACCTGGTCGATATGAAAAACGTCGCCAGACAAATCTTTGCGCACTCTACTCAACTGCTCTTTGTAAAAATAGCCGTCAATTTTTTCACCATCCAGATCCTCGAGTGTGTAGATGGGCGGTTGTCTCCTCGTATCGACCTTTATAATCCTAAATAATTCCAGCGTCTAGCCACCTTCGTATGCTTTTCGAAAGACTGTCCGAGCACGAGTAACTCGAACCAAGTCTTGAACATTATATTTATGGGTATAGCGTGACTGTCGTTTGACACGGTAGCGCCGCTCTAAGCTTTCACGAGCTTTAGCTGCATTATACATATTCACTCTAGAAGGCGTCATTTTTATTGCGCTATGTCACAAATTGTTGTATGACTGTACAATGCCGTCCAGCACGTCAATGTAGCGTCTTGTGATTAGATGTGTGAAGTAGCGCCATATGCGCTCTTTAAGAGTTGTGATAAAACGCTCGGCGACAGCTGCCTTAACGTCGGGGTCTCGCACAGCACAGTAAATAATGTTTCTTTTTTTCAACAAATTCTGCACTTCGCGTCCAATGAATTCTATGCTCTTGTCCGTTTGAAAGTACATAGGCTGTCTGCCATCATTTCGCTGTAAAATCTGCTCCAGACCAGTGGCCACACTTTTAGCCGTTTTATCACGAAGTGGCTCAACCCACGCGAACTTTGTAAGTACATCAATGACCACCAATAAGTAGCTGTATTGATCATTATACGTTTTGAGAGAGCGATGGTCAGCTAAATCAGCCTCCCACAACTTGTACGGACTGAAGACGCGGTAAGAGCGACGAGGAAAACGATATAGCACCATTTTATGCATTGTGTGCGCATCCTGACTCTCAAGCCACTCTCTCACCTCGTTCGAGCGAAATTTTTTGCGTGTATCGCACAAGCCTGTCACCACCAGCGTATGCTGACGGAGCTGGCAAGCCATAGTACAGTTTTTCAAACTTGTTCTCCATTCGTTGACTGTCTCCTACCAACTAATCTCGTCCTCTTTCTTCGTGTACGTTTTATAGCCTGTCTGAATCGTCGATAAACCCTATCAAAAGTGATTTTACCGACCATACACAAAACAGTTAATAAAGCGACACTTTTCTCCTCACTACCTGACGACTCAGATAGCATACGTGAAAAAGCAAGCTCAGCCAGTCGACGATCGGCTTCGGTATGTCTCCCACTACCACAACCACCACCACCACCACTGTCGCCACCATTACCACCACCACCCGCTCCACCACCACCACAGCCATTATTGCGCGAATATGCGATATCGTGCTCGAGACAGGCTCTATCCAGAGGGTTTCTGCCGGTCTCACCGCGCGCCAGTCTCTCCTCAAGATGGGTACCCGGTCCGAAAAACTGGTATCCCGGTATATGCATCTCGAAAGGCATTCGGTTGATTAGCGTGTCCAGCACACTAGATGACTCTGTGTTTACTCTTTGTGATGCTGCCATCTTATATGACCGAGCTTGGGTTCTTTTAGTACTACTTGTGTTTTGGCAGGTGGCGCTACAGATCTTATTGAACTATCTACCGTAGTGTCGACTGCTGCTGCTGCTGTTGCACGACTGCTACCACCTCGTTTTCTCTTTTTATCGCCTTTGCGATACTTCAAAAATGTCAAATTATTCAGATCTAGTGTTTTCTCTCCGTCGTAGTCCTCATGATCTTCGTCAGCGTCGTTGTCGTCGTCGTCGTCAATAGCGCTTCCACTGGATGCTAGTTGTTGTTGTTGTTGTTGTCGGTTAGATTCTTCTGCTACAGCAGTCGCTACAGCAAGATGAAGATTGTTATTTCCTATGAATTCCAGAGGTACGTGTGCCTTACGATGTACGCGAACAAACTGATCGAAGCTACGAGAGGGTGGCCTTTTTCTACGTCTCACAGTTTCGTTCACCAAGTCAATATTAACACCTCGCGCGCGCACGCCATCTACCGTAATCATACCGAGTATATTCCAGTCAATGATACCAGATCGACGTAGGTTATTCATTAGATTTCGTTCATTTTGACGAAGACTTGGCGGTAAACTATTGATGATATGTAGATCGGACATTATTTCACTATCACCCATTGTTGTAGTAATAGAGTGCAGCGGTGGTGATGTTTTATCGACAGTCGGCAACAACAACTCATTACCGACTTCATCGTCCTCGCTACTTTGTTTCTTGTAGTGTAGGAACCGTTGCAACACCTGCTGATACATGGAGTACTTTTACCGATCATCCAATTCACTGGAGTTCAAAATCTTGTTCATCTCGTCGTCCAGTCGTAATACCTCGGAGCCCGGTGTCTGAACTGTGTTCAGGTAGTTGTCATTACTATGGCCCACCCCCACACATTCGTCTGCAATAGTCACTGTTTTTGACGGTGCTGCTGCTGCTGCTGTTATTCATAAACATTGTCGTTTTTGCTGCTGCTGCTGCTGCTGTCTCACACTCTCGATACACTCGTGAGGCACTAAAATCATTTTCCTAGCATGCTCCATGCTGATAAAATAGGTTTCACTATTACCGGTACAAGGTTTTGAGCTTTAATTAAAAGTCTCTTGCGAGTCTCTATCGTCTGTCCGGGAGCTATGATTTTGCGCAGTAATGGTGCGTGTTTACGTAGCTTGTTCTTATAACGTCTGCTCAGTGGTACGATTCCACGCAGAATATTCAGTACACACTCGACCAGGCTTATCATAAGTTTGGGGCAGGCTTGACGCACCAGAGTTGTGCGCTGCGTCGTATCAAGATGACAGCACAACACTTTCAATATATCCAGATAATTTCGTCTAATGGGATAGTGATGACGCTGCTGCTGCTGCTGACTTGATGTTGCTCGATCTATCACACACGAACGACTGGCACATTGTCGGTGACGGAGTTGCTTTTAATCTGTTTGCGCGGCACATACACATACTGATACCGATCGAACGGAAATATGCACGTGCGATACCGACAATTTTCCGGTGTATCCTGCTTCAAGTCCAACAGTAGATAATGAAATGGTCGAGAGACAACATCGCTGTAGACTTCTTGCAAAAATTTCGTATCCTCGGGATGAAGCTGTCAGGCCAGATGCTATATCTGTGAGCGATCGCGAGGGTTCTTAAAAATAACTATGTAATTTGAGTTTTCTCGCGATATTTCTCGCTGACCCCGATGAAAGATATTTTGCGAGAGAAAGAAAATACTCAAATTACAATGATGGCTGCCCTTGACAAATAGATTAACTACACTCGAGCTGGACGACTCGCGCATCAGATTGTCGAGAATCAAGAGTTTTGGTCGTTCAGGATCTCCATTATAGTCCTCCGGATTTGGTAATCCCTCGTGAAATTCAATACTACTAACAGCAGCAGTAGCAGCAGCAGCAAATTCCTTATAAGCAGGCTGCCATTCTGTATAGTAGAGTAATATACGCTCAAATTGTGTATCGCTCATCTGTGCGATGTATTTGAGAAAATTGCCGACAAACACGGTCCTGCCACACGAGGTGGGACCACAAATCATGCATGTCCAGGGATGTCTCCATCGCACATCCATGATGATGATGATCATGATGATGCAGTAAGTTTGGTGCAGGTGATGTACACGAAATGCTCATCAGACCGAGCGACACGTGAGATTTATAACACTCCGAACACCTGCAACGCCCCCTGACGGGGGAGAACCACGAACGCGCGTCGCGGTGTGGCCCCCTCCTCGCGCGCATGCGCGAGCGGTCGTCGCGCTTGCTGAAGGCAAGTCATCAAGCTTCCCCTTCAGGGAGCTCATTTGCGCGCACACGCGCACGCGCGCGGTACGAGCCTCCGAACGTTATCTATAAGGCTCGCCCCCTTCGGGAGGCTTGTGACGCGCGCGCTCCGCGCGCGAGAAGATAGTGACGGCTAGTTCTGGACTGGGTAAGTTATTATTATTATTAAATATAGAAAAAATTGTATTAGATTGATACGTTTTAATCGTCATTTTTTTCCCCTTTGTTTGAGCTACCTACCCGTACGGGTAACTCTTATCGTCGGTAACAAAACGACGTTAGACAGGCTCACAGACTTTACATTCTGCGCGTGTGACCACATCATGCAGCGCTGTACGTCTAATCGCATCAAATGAGACAAATGTCGGTGGTATTTCACCACTCAGAAGTTTTCGCACAGATTCAAAATTGATCTTTTCCGATGCTGATGCATTCAATCTTATACCCTTGATCTTGCATACAAACGATTCACAACCGTCAGGTGTTTTATACTTATAGGCATAAAATTTTGGTCCGCCGGAGACAAAGGCTGTGATGTATGTGCCTAACCCATAGCCCGCCAACTCGTCAGTGAGTTGTCCTAAAAACGGCCCCGTTAACGGCTCATACTCGCATCCGTTCTCTCGGCTCACATACACTATTGAATCTGTGTCATAGTACAGCACGCGTTCTCCCAGTGGCTTGAGCTCGGAGAAAAGCTTGAGCCGAGGCAGAGCAGTAGTGTAAGCATTGTGCGATAACCGCGTTGCACTGCGATAACAGCGATAACCACGTTGCACTGTGGTGACGGCTCAGTTTCTGCATCCTCGTCATTATTTGCCCAACTAACGTAGAGGATTTCATCGTTGGCCGGCAGTATAGAATTTACAACTTTATCGGGGCTAGTTAGTAGTTCGAACAATCTTTGCGGGTCTCTTACTATCTCGGTTTTTGTCATGATTTCGCGCTGCCCAAACTTGCCCCACAACGAGTTGAGACATAGCTTTGCCACGGGGCGTAGACCAGCATTGAATTTCATCCGACTTTTGTCGAGTTTTATGCCCTCCTCTTGCTCAAAGTTCTGAATATAGCGATCTATTGCTTGCTCATCGTCATTTCTACACTCTGGTGGGTATCCTGATGCATAGGTCTTTTCCGCGAAGAATTTATTAATGTAATCGTGAAAGAGACCTCCTTGACACGAGCGCTTGTCGAATTGTGTAGTTTTATACGACCATATTTCAAATACCTTAGTGATTACGTAGCCGAATTCACATACATAGCGGAAATAGGAGCTTATTATGCATATTTACGGGTAGAATAGGATGGTAAAGATTTCTCGGCGGTAACACCTCGCACATCAGCAGACCATCAATCTGGCTGATGTCGTTGTCGGGGCCAACTACACGCGCACACTCAACATCGCCCACATAAAGTTTCGGATGACCGATGGGATAGCGACCATATTTGCAAATGTACGGGTATAATGAGCATACATCGACATATTTAATTTTTTCATTAGCGCGAATATCGTATGATTTTACCGTGTTACCCGTGCGACCACCGAAAAATTCATCTCGCGGATTAAGTGGTGTATGCCAGTCTTTTGTAACCTCTTTTATATACGTCATCATCTGCTCGTTCTCGCTGTACTCTCGATCGAAATCGCACTCCCACTTCTCAATGAGACGGTACCCATGTCTCCTAATTTTTCCCGAAACTCTCAGTGTTCTCTTGTACCGCTCGTCCACACTCTCACCATTAACGATTGACAAATCACGACCGTCAGTGTAGCAGCAAACACAACCATGCCAATGACACCCGTGGAACTGCAGCACGACTTTCTCATTGTTTTCTAACACGCAAAATCCATCTACCAGAGGACCTTCGGGCAGACTCTTTTCACGCGAATTTACAGAGTGCTGTATCGGCCAGCCTGTCTCATGCTCTATCAACGTGAGCCATTGTGCTGCTTTGAGCGATTGTTTATTGGCTTGACGATAGCCACCCGACGGTATAATCCCGATTGTATTTTTTTTCAAAAATTGTCTACGGTACACGCGCATACACGACGACGCGATAGTTACGCACTCTAGGAACGAATCTGTCGAGCCGCATTCGATAAATGTCTTTCTGAAGGCAAGACATGCTAGTCTCAATATCTTAACGTCCTGCCTACAATACTTGATGATCTCGTTTTGAAAATCAAAAATGTAATTTTGTCCTTTTCTATCGGCGTACCACTCTAAGAATGTTTTTCGCTCCTCGACACCCATCGAGTCGGGTGAGCTCTCTACGGGTGGAGTCTCGACCACATAGTTCTGATTCTCCGGTCTGTTGAATAAGTGGGGGAATTTTTCCTTCTCAATACCGCCACCAAGTCTATAAGCTTTCGGTAAAGCGCTCAATGCCATATGCAAATAATTCAAACTATCGAGAAACTTTATGTGGGCAAACTTCATCATAAATATTTTTGACCCGTTTATTATTACGGAAGGCATTTCACGGAAATCTTTGCGCCCCACCAAATATTTCAGCACAAACTGTGCGTCGAATCCTTGAGCATTGTGCGCGATACAGATCACGTCTGCAATATTTTTTCTACGATTCAAGGCTAAGTCTACTAGCTGTTTAACCGGATCATCTTTGAACACATGCTCTCGCACCCCGCAAAAATTGCACGACTCTGAAATATTTTCGTTATCCAGGCATGCACTGCATACCTGCTGTACTACACACAGACTGACAACGTGTATTTGTGTTTTATCGTCCCCCAGTACGGGATGCGATTGCTGTGTCTCGAAATCGTAAAATATGTATAGATTGGCTGAATCAGCTTACAAACTTTATAAAAGACTGTATCGCAAATATGCGAGGTTGTATCATTGCTGGGCGTTCTAATCATTCTACAACACCTCGTACAAATTTTTAAACTCGCACACACTGTATGATTCTTATCAAATGACCCTGGTTTCAGATGCTGCGAAAGACACAGCTGACTGAAAAAGATTCTATTGCAGTGTGGACGCACCACATGCCTGTCAGTTTGGTCACGTTCACAAGGTGGTTTCTGCAGACAAATACGACACTTGTTCGCACAACTATGATTCTTTTCATTTGTCACTTTTTTATTGCAAGGTATGCAATACCCCCTGCTGCCAGCCGCAGCTACCAAGTTCAAAATAGGCTGATAATGTCGGCTACTCTCGTAATACACAATACGCAGAGTATACCTAACAGTATTGCCTACATTATGAACATATTCCGAGCCAACGTGTATAGGTTTTTCACCTCGAGCAAAACCATGAAATGAATAGACTACTATTGCAACGTCTAAACACGCTTAGTATTCTAGAAAAAGTTTTATCTCGGGTATCCCACAGCCGGTCTCGGGTATAACAACTCTAGCACTGTTAACGAGCTGTATAGCCTTCTCTTTTTGCCATTTGCCATTACATTGCCTGATTCTGTCCCACATTTTCTGCAGATACCCCGTGCGAACGTCACCGCGGATAGCATGTTTATGCGCGCAAACAAGCGATCGAGGCAGACAGAGATTATCCGTATTTTGAAAGGATAAAATAGACCGTTTGAAAGTGGTCTTAGAAATGAGCGAGACCCGATAGGCCCCTCGCGGCACGGACACACTATTAACATTAACTAACCGTATATTATCAATCTCAAAGTTCGTGTTGCTCTGTGTCACGCTCTGCATTATCTCGGCCAATTCAACTGCGCTCAGTTCTCGCACTAATCTATATGAAATCCACACTAAGCCCTGTCTAAACTGCTCCGAGTTTATTGTTATACCGACAAAGTCGTCAGGTGTTGTGGTCTCGCAAACATACCTGTACAGATCGTGCATAGCTAGCCCTAGCCACTCTACGACGTCTGCATTCTGTGGTGGTCGCCTGATGGTGATCAGCGCCTCACTATTCAGACGGACTATATCTCGTAAACTCCCGATGAATAACGATGTGCTGTCTCGGCGGCTGTTCAACGCCAGCGCCCACCTGCAACCATAATACTAATTTATATTTTTTTTATTAATTTCCGCACTTTACATTTTTATTCTTATGGTAATGTGCATGTGAGAGAGCTCTTACATTCATCATCATCATCATCATCATCATCATCATCATCATCATCATGATCATCAGTACCGCCAGATACACGCTCTGTGCTACTGTGTCCTAATGCTTCATCGTCGTCGTCGTCAACTACCGACTCGGTGGCTGTGGATGAGCTGACTAAGGAGGAGCAGAAGGAAGCAGTAGAGTCAGACGATGCGGACGATGCATCAGAGACTTCTGCATCATCATTATTATTATAATCGTCGTTAATTCCTTCGTCATTGTTTTTTTTCAAGCGCCGTTATCGTGCGACGTTGCAAACGTCGCAGCCGCGTCGAAACGAGGAATCTCGTTCGATGCGGCCAAGCCCTGAGTGCGCGGAAGAAACAAGCGAGTCGACGTGTTGTTGTCGGCGCCGGCCTGTCCTCAAGTTCGGGGAACGGGCTAGCTAACCGTCATCGTCGGCGCGAAAGTCAGCATCGTTGGCGCGAGAGCGAGCCTCGTCGGCGCGCGCGCTGATATGTCCTCCGCATGTCGCGAGCCAATCAGCGGGCGTCGATGAGCGGCTTGCTATCCGCGCGGACTGGCAGCCAATCGGGAGCCAGCAAGAAGCGCGGGCCCGACGAGCACGAGAGGAGAGTGAGCGAGAGAACGAGCGGGGAAATCGGAGAGTTCTCTCACGACTGTCGACGGAGCACGTCGACGTTTGTGAGAGTTTAGTGCGTCCTCCTCTGCTTGTCGACCCGAGGTCGACGAATAGAGGAGATTGGGAGAGTCTCCCAAGAGTGTGCGAGAGTGCGCGTATGTTACAGGTGCCCAGACGAGCCAGCGACCATCCAGACGAGAGGAGGGAAGCCAGCCAGTCCGCCACCATCATCCGGAGAACCAGAGCAGCCAACAACATCGGCGTGGGAGAGCCGAAGCCG
This sequence comes from Trichomalopsis sarcophagae, assembly GCA_024372645.1. Lineage (NCBI taxonomy): Eukaryota > Metazoa > Arthropoda > Insecta > Hymenoptera > Pteromalidae > Trichomalopsis > Trichomalopsis sarcophagae. The sequence continues at coordinate 28,397 of QLSS01000697.1, read as the reverse complement.
CCAAGTGCCATCGGATCCAGGAGGAATCCAGGACACATCGACGGGAGCACCGACGGACGTCCACCGGAAGCCGAGAGAAGAGAGCGAGTAAGAGAGAGAGAGAGATAGAGAGAGAGAGAAAAAGAGAGAGAGAGAGAGAGAGAGAGAGAGAGAGAGAGAGAGAGAGAGAGAGAGAAAGAGCCAACCGTCAACGGACTGGACCTAGGCCTGAGGCCTGCCGTCTGCTGCACGAGTGCGGCTCGTGCGTGAGCGCGCCAACATAAGCCCTGCGTGGCTACATTGTGCGCGGGAGGCATCATTGCCACCGCGTTGTAGGGAAGGGCTGGGCGAAATATAAGTGCAATAACCGTTCTCCCAAACGTGACGATTGCGTCAAATCCCACGAAACAAGAAAAATCCTAGCGCATGCGAGGCGTTAGGTGTTGCGCACCTTTGTTGGGAGGCACAGCGTCTCAATCGCGTGCTCCTCAGATGGCGCTGGCTCAACCTACGATATATCGACATCCATAGTCGTGATAGCAGCAGCATTCGCGACGATTGATTCTGTCGGTGTCTCAGCAGCAGCAGTAGCAGCAGTAGTAGCAACAGCAGCAACAGCAGCAGCAGCAGCAGCAGTAGCAGTAGTAGCAGCAGAAGTAGTAGTACCCTAATTGGAACTACCTGTATCTGCGGAGGCTACATCGACTGATGTCTCGTCAGCTTCCATCTTGAAAACTACGGCAGTAATACTGGTCGTGTCTGCTGCTACTGCTGTAAGGTCCAATGGCATCTCGTTCTGCTCCCACTCCTCATCATCTAGCAATACGAGCGCAATCAACGCATCTCCTTCAGTATCAGCAATCAGTTCATCAAAATCTGGGTATTCAGATTTCACTATCAAAAATACGCTCACAACGTACTCTAACACATGCTTTATAAGAGAGAGAGAGAGAGAGAGAGAGAGAGAGAGAGAGAGAGAGAGAATCTTACCAAGAATTTGCTGATATTGCTGCATAATAGTTTGAACTTGCCAGGCAGTATGCATACCACGACTGACGATAGACTCGCCGAGTGCACGGATAATATCCACCTCGCTCTCCAACAAGCCACGATTAAGTTAGTAAAGAATAGTACGCAGACTGCAGAAGCCCAAAATATATTTTAACCGCCTCAATAAACAGCTGACCGAGCAGTGTTTTAAAGATCGACGCCATGCTTCATTGCAGAAAATGCGTGCTGTTGGCTCACGTACAAGAACCGCGCTCAAGACGGTTAGCACGATTCTCAACACTTGAAGCTTGTCCATTGTGAAATGTAAAGTTCTCTCTGAAGTTTCCGTGGCTACTGCTGGATACTGTTTGATGGCTAGCTGCTTAACTCAGACCTCTTTTATAGTGCCACTAAGCTATGAATTTCGACAGTAGAGGGTGCTTTTGCGTAGCAAAAACATAACCAGCTAGCGAAAAAGTGGAGTTCTTGGCACGACACAGCATATCAAAAAACGCAGAAGCGAGTAACTCTGCACAATATGAGCACTTATTAAGAAACTAATTTCGAGGATTCGTACGATTATATTTTCAAAGGTCATTATCAGCTAAATACTCTGTACTTCTTATATACGTATTGATCACAGAGAAAAATAGTAGGAGAGAGAGAGAGAGAGAGAGAGAGAGAGAGAGAGAGATGCATATGATGACATTATTTCTCCCGAATTCATACACTTTGCGTAAAAAGTTCATCTGAGTATCCTGGCTGCGGACGAAAACTAACGCTCTCACGTAAACTCGAGATATTTTTTGGTCATCTGATTATTGTAGAGACCAAGTTTCCACACATTTCACACTTTTTAATAAATCTGAGATGCACTAAGTCGAAATATAAGATGATAACTGGCGACTTCTGTTTCACGGTTTTGACAAAAAGTGCCAATGCAGGGCTTTTTGAAACTAAAAAAGTGGTGGAAAAAGTGTGTGACGGAGGACGAAACGCAGCGCAGCCTCTACAGTCCTTGATCAACTCTCTCAGAGCAATCAAGTATAAATTTATTATTTTTCAAAAATGCGAGTATTAAGTGTCGCGGAAATCAGTGTACGCGCGCGGGGTTACCGGTACCGTATCGGTTTGCCACCATCAACAACGCACGACCCGATGCTGCCTCAATATTGCGAGGAAAGGGCGGCTGACGAGGAGGTGGCTGCAATATTGGCGAGTGTCAGCCCCATTAACGTGGCACCACTCGTCATGTTTGCTGTGCATGGGTCGCCACAACTGTTGTTTCCTGAGTTAGGAGTCATCGTTGACAACGAGAGCGTCGTCGACGAAGAAGAGGAAGAGGTTGCCCGAGTATGGGAGGCCCAGGAGGCAGCGGAGAATGCCGAAAGAATTTTTGCCCGGCAAGCCGAGGCTCAGGCTTTGGCGCAGGTGGAGGAGGAGGAGGAGGCTGCAAGGGTGCGTCTTCTCAGGGATGCTGAGGCGGAAGAAAATGAGAGCACGGAAGAAGAAAAAGCCGGCGAAGAAGAAGGTGAGGCGGAGGTGGTCCATGAGTCCGGTGTCGACAGCGACGATACGGATGACCCGATGGACGAGAGTAGTAGTGCCAGTAGTAGTAGTAGCAGCAGTGATGACGAGGACGTGGCGTACGATCCCGTAAGAGACCCCGAACGAGAAGCTCGTTTGCATCGCCTTCTCGGGCTCCAGAAGCGTTTATAATGCGTGCGACAAAAAATACTGCAATTGAAGCGTAAGCAGAATCTCCACAAAATAGAACAAAAAATTAAACATGTGCGGGAGCGTCGAACGCGGCATATGCGTAGTTTGACACAAGAGCAACGACGAAATCTCCCAGCACTACAAGTGGAACGCCCACGTAAAAACAGGGACTTCTTCTATAGATGTGGGCGATTTTACTTGGTGCAGCGTGTGCGGTGGTGGTGGCGTTGCGAAACATCCGGATTTTGACTGTGTCATGATTGTAGTGAAGATCCGCTGCATTGTCAGCGTAACGAAATAATTTAAAAACTAATTCATCGACATAGCTTAAGTTCTAGTGTTAGTGTTAGTATATAAGTTTATTATAAAGACTAATAATAAAAACTCTTAAAAACTTTGTGATAAAAATCAGCAGTATCAACGCTACCCGGAAAAATAAAGGTAAATATTTTACATTATACTTTATTAAAAATATTATATATTTCTCTCTCTCTCTCTCTCTCTCTCTCTCTCTCTCTCTCTCTCTCTCTGTGCGCGTGTGTGTGTGTGTGTATAGCAAGTTCCGGCATTGGTGAAATTTTCGCCAGTCACCTGCTGACCTCCGAAGAGCTAGCAATATGGAAAGTTGCTCCGGCTCTCTACCGTCACCATCGTTCTCCAAAGTGTCACGAAAAGTGTCACGTGTCGGAGGCACTTTGAATAGAAAGAGGGAGACTGGGGGGTGCTCTCTCCAAAGTACAAATGGCACCATGGAGAGTAAACTACCGTGACCTTGATTTTGACCTCCCACTGGCTCGGGGTGGGGGGTCAAGGTGGGTTTTTGTTTACCTTCTCCATGGTGCCTGGATACTACTAGAATACATCCATAACTGTGAACAGGTACTTAAACCCATTATTTTGCTCGGCATATGGAATCATTTCAACAAGATTATTATTTATTCTAAGAAAGTCTGCATCAGTATTTATAATTTTATCATTTACTAAACTGTCCACTCCTTGTAAATCTTTTTAAAATTTATCAGCTCTTTGTTTATCAACTTTTTTACAGACTTTAAATTTACAGCATCATCTTGATCCACAGAATCACCAACATGACACAGTTTTCTATTCTCTAAATCAAAATTTTCATCACTCGTCAGCTTAAATCAGGCGGTCCTCGAGATGTGCCTGAAAGGACGAGTTGACGTCCAAACACATCAATACTCATCTCGATACTGAGTTGTTACAAAATAATTTCACCTTCATGAAGCTCCTTAATGATTGATGTATTTCATTGACATGGTTATTATTTCCAGTAGATGTTTCAGCTATAAGTAATCTTAAACGATCTACAAGCTTATTTAGATCATCCCAATAACGGTATTCAGTATGGATATTTTTATAAGCAATCTTATATGATATAAGCCCCTTATCACTTTTACCAATCTTGAGAATTTTACTCACAAAATCAGTATATTTCTTACTTGTATTTTCACGAATATCGTCCTTCGTATTATAGTATTTTTTGTGTGCATTTGTGTCTTTTAAAATCTTAGCATAATTCTGCTTATCATTGTCAGTGATTAAAGTGTGATCAGGATATTTCTTAAACAACAATTTCACTAGACCGAGATTTTTTTCATACACTTTATTATCAACTATAGAAGTATTTCCAATCATAAGGTTAAGTATCTAAGGCTCGTGTTTGCCCCTTAAGCAACAATTAAATGTTTTTATCGATATTAGCGCTCATAACGTTTTTTCATCATCCAAAACATCTGAAACACTTGCAGCGTTATTTTGAATAACAGTTTCTTCATGATCTGAAATATCTGAATCGTCTACAGCTGACTCAAAAGCTGATTCTCCAGGATCATCATCATCATCTTCATCATCATTATCATCATCATCATCGATGTTACCATCATCATCATCATCAGAATCATCATAGTCTATTTTATTACTTTCGATACGCTCTAATTTTAATTTTCTCTTCTTTATTTATTTTTTTTTTTTTTTAATTACTACCGGCGATAAACTTTTTTCTTGTTTATTATGTTCACTTACATCTATTAGCTTTTCCAGTGGTTTTACAAGCGGTTGGAACAAGTCGTTAAAACTTTTTTCCACCTCCAATTTATGTGACTTTACCAAATCGTACTTTCTTTTCAAAGCTTTTCGAGCTTTCTCAACTTCACGTAGAACTACAATTTGTTGATCGAAATCAGACATCTTGATAGTTTAGAGTCTCACAATCAAATGCTATATTTATTCGGTATTCTGTATATTTATTACAAACTGATCAAAGCCTTTTCTGTAGTGGCCATCATTGATATCACGGTCTTTGTCTATAACAAGAAAACTGTGATTGCTATTATTCCAACACATTAAACAAATATCTTTGAAGCGTTAATATGTCATACCTGTATTAACATGATCGTTATAAACATATTTCAAGTTCATATCATCTTGTCGAAGAATTACCAACAAGTTGACGTTCTCACGCACTAAATGTTTCGGTACTTGTGCATACGACTGACACAAGTAAAAGCAATCCACGCTTTTATGTCTGCCCAAGCAGTAAAAAACTTTGGCATTGTCCTGCTTCTCACAGGCAATATCATCAAAAACAAAAATTGAGTTGGGTTGAACTTTATCAGGTGATACGACGAGATCGTGTTTACCGAACGATAATTAAGTACGACGGTATTTAATAACTTGTAGAGGCTCAAAAGTTGTTCCAAAAAATTTATATTTAGGCTGATTCAAAGATTTCGAGAATACGTAAATATTTTCAAATCTCAAACCATTAGGATTAATGATTAAAGATAAGAGAGCGTTCGTTTTACCACAATTAGACGGACCACAAAATACTGCACTTATAGTGTTAGGTAGCAATTTTCCATGACGATTGTGTTGTTTTTTTTTTTGCTGCTGCTGGGTCAAAAGATCGAAATTAACCACTGGCAACTTTGTTGCCTGCTTCTTAAGATCCATCATGCTTCTTAAAATTTCATATCACGACTGACTCGGTATATTATAAATATGAGCATTTATAGTACCCTCAGTCAGTCTCGCATGAGCTTGTTAAGAGATAGCATCATGCATCAGAAGAAAGGTACAGGTTTAGTGAATACATTGATTAACAAATTACCCATTGAACTTCATGTGCCTGGTTATCAGTACTGTGGTCCAAGTGATTCAGGAATAAATCCTCTAGACGCTGCTTGTAAGGAACACGACATTGCCTACTCGAAAAATCCTGATAACATTCAAGACAGAAACGCTGCTGATAAAATTTTAGCAGAGACGGCGTAGCAGAGAGTGAAACCTAGAGATGCTGGTTTGAAAGAAAAAGCGACAGCTTTCGCTATAGCACATACCATGAAGTTAAAATCAAAGCTTGGTATGGATGTTGGAAGAGAACGAGGAGGAAGAGGTGGAAGGCATAGATTTAATAAACTTAAGAAAACGATTTCAAAGAAAAAGATTACAATGAAAGATTTCATCAAGTCAATGGGAAAATCTATCATTCCTGGCAACGATTCTCGCTTTATGATCAAGTCAGCACTGAAGATGGTTCAAGAGCATGTGAAAAATGTCGGTGGAAAAAGTAAAATTAACGTTTCACACATATTGCCTGTTCCCAGCAAAGTAGGTGGCTTTCTTCCAGCACTTATTTTACTTTTTGATGATCTCAATGCAGTAGACTCACTTGCAGGAGGAGCTGCGGGAATCGCTAAAGCAAGTGCTGCTAAGGAACAAATGGAAGAGCAAAAAAGACATAATGAAAAAATATTGGCACTCTTTAAAGGACTGTTTCTGAAACCTCATCGTAAATGTTTCAGCATCTTTCTGAGGAAGAACCAAAAGTGTAAAGAAAGAAAAAAAACTTCTATGAAATAAGATTGCCTAAACGTGCACTTACCGACTACGATGTGCTCAAATATGTAAACTTAATGAATATTAACTTAATGAAACGCTCTGCCTTCAAACGGTTATCGAGCCAGAGAATCAGCAGTCATTAATCTGGATGATGCAAGTGGACCTGGCACGCATTGGATAGCTTATCGAAAAATTGGTAATGAAGTTACATACTTTGATAGTTTCGGTGATTTACAACCAACGCGAGATCTTATGAATTACTGGAAAATATCTCAAGTTAAGTACAATGATCAGAGGTTTTAGGAATTTTCAACTTTCATCTGTGGTCATCTCTGTCTGAAATTTCTCTGCAATCAGCTTAATCGTAAGGATAATTTTTGTCTATATAAAAATAAATCTACATGAGTGATTTGAATTAGTCTACGTTTCCGCGTTTCCGGCACCTCCTCGATCCTTGAGACGCACTATTTTCCTCTAATAGAATTGGATTCGGATAAGCAATACAGTCTTGGATTTGTTGAGCTGCTAACTTTCAATTCTATATCAAACGTCAATAAAAACTGTAATAAATTTTATGTTGGTCAAAAAGTAATTGAACTACCTACTGCTAGATATGAAATTGAGGATATTGATCGAACTCTACAAGATATCCTCGATACTCAAGGTATAAAAGTTAGTATCAAGCCAAATAATAATACCTTGCGAAGTGTTATTATATATGTGTAGTCATGAAATAGATTTCCGACCGACTGACTTGATTGGTAGTCTACTAGGATTCACTTCAAGACTTTTAAAGCCCTATATAAGTCACGATTTAGATTTACCAGTAGCTATTAGCAAAGTGAATGCTTCACGAGTTGAGTCTAACATTACGACAAGAGCATACATAAATCAGCAGAAAGTTCATACAATACATGAATTTTTCCCAGCAGTTCCACCAAGCTACAAGATAATCGAGGTGCCTAAACAAATAATTTATTTACCAATATCTGTCAAAGTGATCGATCACTTACAACTACGCATAGTAGATCAAGATGATGATTTGATTAATCTCCGACGTGAAATTATTATTATTAATTATATATAATTCAATACCCATTGAAATGGGCATTGTTATTTCGAATTGCAAATTTCCAAACTTCCTTTTAAATATTGTCAGCACGCCGGCTTTCTTCATATATATTCTTTCGTTCTGTTGACAGAAGGTTAATAGACGACATACTTGAAATAACGCACACTGCATCTTCTGATACTTTCCGGTAGGCAAAAGCGACCCGCGATTTACTTCTCCTATAAACTGTTGACAGCTTTCGTGCATAGGACTTCATCCACATAGCGTCCGCCCATGTAGGTGCATCGTATATAATAATTGATGTAGTTACACTGGCTAGGAGTAACCTTCAACCCTGCGTTGGCCTACCTACATTTGGCATTAGTCGCGATAGTGCAGCACCGACTTTTGCTGCCTTGTTGCTCGGCCTTTCGAGATACTGCTTAAACGTTAGTCTGGCGTCTATGGTGATTCCCAGGTACTTAATGGTCGGCTGAGAGTCTATTTCGTGTCCGTCCACCGACAGCGTTATTGTCTCTATTTTTTTTTCCTACTGGATATAAGGATAGCATCCATTTTATGGCTAGCAAACTCAAGACCAGTCTGCTTTAGCCAATCGTGGACTATACCTACTGCCTCGTTAGCAATTTCCGTCACCTCTTCCTTTTGCTTTGCTGTGTATGTGTGTGTATCTGCAATGGAAAGGGTCATATGCTGAGTACGCGTAGAGGAGGGCAGTGGTAGTGGGAAACCCCACATAGGCCAGTCAATAGAGATTTATTTTTGACAAAAATACGTACAGCAATCTGACTGTGCGATCATGTAAAGTACAGTCCCTAGATGTTAACTTTTGTGTTTCCAACTCGCAACTTGCATTCCTATATAGATAAACAGGCGCGCTGCAAGCAGCGTCGCATCTTTTCACTCGCTTTTCTCGGAGACTACTGCACCTTTTTAGATGATTTTTTTTTTGATTTCGGGTTAATTTAACACGAGGAATCCGATACTCTACTTAGATTTTACGAATAATTGAAGATAAAGCTGCTATTCCACCTTCTTGAGTGTTATATTTAAATTCTGTGAATAAACACCGTATGGTTATTAATTTCAACACATAAATATATATATTTTATAATTGTTATAATCAAAAAAAATCATCCAAAAAGGTGCAGTAGTCTCCGAGAAAAGCGAGTGAAAAGATGCGATGCTGCGCGCAGCGCACCTGTATATCTATATAGGCGCGCTTCCCCTCATTCCCCCACTCCTCGCACGCTCGAGCGTGCTCGTCCGCTTTTGCCGATATTCAACTGCATTTGTCGACCATTTCAATGCATTTTAACAAAAACTTGGAATATGCGTCTCTTAGTATTTTATTTATACTTTCGAATGCTGGTATTACAATTGAAATCTGACCGCGTCCCGACGTAGAGGACACCCGACAAAAAAACGCATAAAAAAATTAAAATCGCTATTGCGCAAAAACTATTGATCCGACAGTGCCTGCCTTTTGCACACTTAAAGTTGATATAACTATCTACTTCTGTGCAAAATTTCAGCTCTTAATCTTCATAAATAAAAAAGTTATGAATATTCGAAAAAATTGAAAAATTTCCCGGTTTTTCCGGAATTTTTCCGGTTCTAATCAACCGATCGGGTTGTTCGACATCTCATTCTCTTCGTAATTTAATACTCTATATCTTTTCCATTCACACAATTCATATTGATCGAGTAATTTTCGTTATATAAGCAAAAAACTAAAAAATAGCGTTTTTTGCACTAATTTGTTAGTAACAAACTTAACTCCCTAGTTAACATCTAGGGACTGTACTTTACATGATCGCACAGTCAGATTGCTGTACGTATTTTTGTCAAAATATCGACATTATTTTGCTCTATTGACTGGCCTAACATCGCACACCAGTCGTTCATGGATCATCGGGGTGTCAACTTATTACTAATTAAGATAGAAAGCACCTTAATAAGTCACTCGATTACTCTCTAAAGTGCCTTGAAAAATTCGAGGCATTTTGGATAGACAGAGGAGATGGAGGGGTTCTCTCTAAAGTATCTTAAAAAATCAGAGACACTTTGGATAGTAGGCACTTTAGATAGACAGTGAAGGTGGAGAGGTTCTCTCAAAAGTGTCTCGAAAAATCAGAGGCACTTTAAAGAGGAAAAGTGGGGGGCTCTCCCCAAAGTAAAAATGGCACCATGGAGAGTGAACAATTTTAATCTTGACCTCCTCAGTCACTCGGGGTGGGGGCCAATGTCAGTTTTGTTTACTCTATATTGTACCATGGTACTAATAGCGTTAAATGTTGGAAAGCATCTACCGGTCTTTCCGACGCAAGATGTACATAAAAGGGCGGAAAAAGAAAATTAAATCATTCTCTCTCTGCCCTTCCGGACATTTCGGCAAGGAAATGTCGCCCTTATCAGGAAACTTTCGTATCAATTTATTACAATAAGTGGATGTTATTTTACAAAATGAAAATTGTAACAATGTGGTCATAACTTACAATTACAAAGTGTATCGTCAATACATGTTTTCGAAGAGAACAGTATCCTCGCACCGAGAAGGCTCAAGGAGCGTTGGCTGGGGCTCGTAAGCGGATGGGTGACCACTCTGTAAAATTATAAAATAAAACAATATTTTCATTATATCATATTTTATTATTTACAGACAATATATTTATTTATTTATTTATTATTACCAGAAGAAATTTACAAGGTATGTATTTCATACCTGAAAACCTGCAGAGGTAAATGATATTACCTGTTTGCTGTCTGGTTACAACGAAGAGAAAAAAAAAACAAAACAAAATTAGAACTTAAAACTATAATATATACATCTAACATTAGTATCTCAAACAATTTTGCATGTATTGCAAACGGAAATTTTTTTTACAGTTGGATCGTATCCAATATTGTATGACTCTATTTTGTATTTATTCATATTTATTACTTTTAGTCGATTTGGAAGCACATTATATACATTAATTGCTTTCATATAGCTGTTCTCATTACTAATGGATTATCTTATAAAAAAAAGTGATGGGCTTTGTTGTGAAGCATTTAAGTGAAAATCGGTCGCCTGGTACAAGAATTAAGGAACGCGAATCAGAAATACGGATTTTATTATATAACCTACAAACGCTTCAAATAGTTGGCGCTAAGCAGGCAGCAAGTTAATTATGGTATGATAAGAAGTGCGCGAAGTGCACTTAAATTTCCTATCTTATCTATCTTAAAAAATTTTTTTATTGATGATTTTTAAAATTTTGTTTTGTGGTTTTTGAAACTTGGTCTCGACTATTTATATATGCACTACAAAGTGTTAATGCCGTCGGTTATAATACTATGAAAAAATGCGTAGTAGATCATTTTGAGTGTCTCTATGGGCATTGTTTTTGAGTTTTTATAAAAAATATATACTAGGTATTTAGTTTTTCGTATTATATATTACATGTGGTTATCCCACTTTAGATTACTATAAGAAACAACTCTTAAATATTCAAAGTATACGACCCTAGTTATACTTTTAACAAGAATTTTGACAATCACACACCTTTAAACTTCGAAAAAACCGTTTTTTTCGCTTATTTTGACAGGAAATTTTCGGTAGAACACGCTCCTGAAACCCGTTTATAAAAAAATATAAGTTACCGCAAAGTTAAAAGCAAAATACTAAAACAACTTTTTACCATTTTTTTTTTTTTCGTAAAATTGCCTATTTTTCATTTTATGTCTATTACGACCTATAATTTTAATTTTAAGTTTTATAAAATCAATCTAAACAAAATGCTCATTGTAACTGTGAAAAATACTAGTTATTTACAGTAGTAGATACGTACATAATACTCGGCGTATGTATTTTAGTCAATAAATTTGAGTGTGTTAATTAGATTTTTTTGCGTTTTTTCGAGATAAATTTCTAATTTCGTATCTTATATAAGGCTTAAATCTATCATAAATGCTAAAAATAGCAAATTTACATAAATCTAACCAACACATAGTGTCTTTTTAGTACTTTTAAGGTGTTTTTTAATTTGATGTCGCTTATATGGACTGTGTGAAACCTTGTGTGAATTGTGTGAACTATGTGAACTGTGTGGCGTTAACATAGTTAGAGAATCAGGCCCCTGTACCTATAATAGCAGTATCATATGTGGAAATTATGGACTCGGGAAGGGGAGCAGGGGGGGACTTTCTTTATGATATCATTGATATACAGGATTTTTTATCCTGTATATCAATGTAGCGGTCCTAAGATCGTTCCTTGTGGAACTCCTGTATTAACTGAAATTCTATCGCTTTCATTACCGTCTATTTTGACTACTTAATATCTGTCATTTAGATAGCTGGAAAATAGATCCAACGAGCAAGCCAAATGGGTTACCATTTCTGCTGTAGGTGCTGATGTTGGTGTTGGCCTCTCGTCGATGCCGATCGCTCTTGCTCCGAAGCTGTTTGTGAATGTGACATCGTGATTTGAAAGGAGAATCTTGCTAGGATTTCCAAAATCCTGGTAGAACGTGAAGGAGTGATTCAGATAGACATCCATAGCCTCCATCTGATCTTTGATCACTTCCCTTTCCCACTATCGTGTTTACTCAATACATCCGCCACTACGAGTAGGTAACAGTATCCGTCGTTGTGCTCTTTGATCGTGGTTAATTGAAGCAAATCGCACTCCCACACGTCGTCAATGTTGCTCACGTTGTAACTTAATCGCGGAAATTTACGCTTAACGGGTCTGTGAAGAGTATAGGCGTCTTGATTACTAAGCCACTCGTATATGCGTTCTTTCTCCCAGTTGTCAGCCGCGCTAAATAATTTGCCTTTTCGATTTACCCGCACCCGCGTAACCAGCCTCGTGCGAGACATCGTAGTATTGCTGCTCGTACGACGCCATGCTTAAAAGTTTGCGAGACGTAGCCACTTGTTCTTTGCTCGTTTTCTCGTCAAAGCAGGCGATGCCGGTGATTCGCTGCTGCTGCTGTTGCTAGCGTTGTGTATTTCCATCAACACGTCGATGCTTTCTTTACTAGGCAGTCGTCGTTTCGCTGTATTATTCGGCTCTGTCAAATTTTTACCAATTTTCACTATTTCCGGGTTTCCAATCAGTTTTATCGATGTGTCGACTCTCTTGATGAATTTGGCAAAAGGTAAACGACCGATGAGCACTTCCGACTGATCCAGTGTTTTTTTTCTTGCATGCGACAACGTCGCTAATCAGTTCTATAATGTTGGAATCTTGTATGGGCCGGCCGTCTATACTGACTCTGCCAGTGCTATCCCACTTGAGACGATCGCCGGCAACGGTTTTCCAGTGTTTCAGCAGAAGGCACGTTTTTTGAGCGTAACTCTTGGGCACGCTGTAGCGTATAATTTCTTCAGTCATTGGTGCCGAGGTGGCCTCTATTTCGTCGACGTCGCGCTCGTAATCGTGTTCAGCGTGACGTTCGGAATCTTTGAAAAACAGATATCGCCGCAGTACTTGTAAATAGTTTTGACATTTTTCACACTCATCTGTAAATTTATTCGAATGTAGAATCGTGTGCATCTCGGAATCGAGTCTCGAGAGATTGTCGCCGCACGTTTGAACAGAGTTTTCACACGACTCGTTTGGCGGTTGTGCTGCTGCTGCTGGCTGAACGTTTTGCATGCGCGAAAACATATCTTCGGGCACGATAATCATTTTTCTCGCGCGATCCATTTTAGTCTTCCGTTGCTGCTGCTGCTGCTGCTGACTTTGAATTGAATAACTTTGAGACAAGAGCCCCGATAATAGGTGCGAGTAGAAGCGGCAAAAAAGCACCACCGTGCTGTACGAGAACACGTTTTTTCTTCTGCCAATCGCTGACAGATTTCTTATTATTGCAAATAGTCAATTTTCTCAGCACGTTTTTGTGCTTTTTGAGTCGTCGTTTATGCGAGTGTTTGATTTTGATCACACCTTGCAAGATATTCAAAGCGCACTCGCATATGCAACGTACGAATCTCTTGTCGGCTGTGCGTAAAAGAGCCGTGCGTTGTTGGCCGTCCGTGTGACAAAGAGCGTTCAGTACAGCTACTCGTTTTCTGTTGAAATGCTTGGTGTCGAGCGTAGCCACGACGGGTATACAACAGCCAGCCTGTTTCTTCTTCCTCGATGTTGTTGGCGCCATAGCTTCTCGCCTACTGTCTATGCCGAGAGCTCTGCACGCCTATTTTGTATTTTCACTTTTTACCGAATTTCGGCACATAGGCGTACTGAATTTCGTCGCTTGGGAATATACACGTGCGAACCCTATACTCGTCCACGGCCGCTTGAGTTAGATCGAGAAAAAGATACGAGTGAGGTCTGCGCGTAGCGTCTATGTAAGCCTCCTGCAGAAACCTCGGATCTTCCGGATAAATTTGTCGCGCGAGATGCCGAATCTGAGCTCTGTCGCGAGGATTTTTAAATATAACAAGATACTTTGAATTTAAACTTATGTCGCGCTGAGACTTTCCCTGGTGAAAAATATTCTGCGTCACCAGAAAGACCGACAAATTCAAATGATGAGACGAACGCGAGAACAAATCCAGAACTATATCGTTCGATGATTCTCGCATCAAGTCGTCGAGAATCAGTAATTTTTCCTTTCCCCTATCCAAGGAGTAATCGCTTCGCTGCGGAAGTCCCTCTCGAAACTCGATAGGTACAGCAGCACTCCCGCCAACTTTGAATTCACTGCGATACGTCTCTTGCCACTCGGTATAGTAGAGCAGAATCCTGTCGAAGCGAGCATCGCACATCTCCGGCAGATGCTCGAGAAATTTTTTCAGAAACCAGCTTTTTCCAGCTCCTGTCGGTCCTGCTATGCACGCCGTAAAAGGATGCTTCCAACGCGTATCCATCTTATAGACTAAAGCGCTCACTTCCCGAAAAGCGCTTTTTATTAATATTATTTCTTGACCCCGGGCGGTGGCGGCGGCACGCGCGGGCGGTCGCATGGGCCGCGTATACGCGTGTATTCTCGCGGGCCTCGTATAAGCGTATACTCACGCGCGGGCCGCTTATACGCGTATACTCACGCGGGCCGCGTATCCGCGTATACTCACGCGCTGGCGTATAAGCGGCCGCATCGTCTGTAAGCGTGCGATGATGAGTGGGTAAAGGAGAGAGAGAGAGAGAGAGAGAGAGAAGGATGTTATAATTACAAGAAAAAATTAAAAATTTTTTTTTATATTATAAATATATTAAACATAACGCAGAACAACATTTATTACTTAAAAACTAGTACAAAAACGAAATTTTTAAATTTACTTTTTTTATTTACAAACAACTTACATACTATACTTAACTTCTGTAACCGTACGGGAGCGATAACCCGGGAGTAACATACCTACGCTTTTTTAGAACTATGCTACACGATTTGACCTCTTCTCGCGTGACAACAGTGTGATCTGGCAGTCTTTTAATAGAATTAAACTTAAGATTAATGCATTCGTTCTCTTCATCAGACTTAAAATAATTTTCAATCATACTCTTAATGCTAGGATAATTTATTCTCAAAGAATTCGAGAAATTTAGCGATATACCCTTGACTTTACTTTTTTCGGATACCTCGCCAGTTCTCGAATTCACAGTTCTGATGCCATAAAATTTCGGACCGCCTGAGAGAAAGCTCGTGATAAAGGTGCCTTCGTCGAGCTCGTCGGTCATATCGCCGAGCAACGAGCCTAACGGGGGCCTGTATTCTTGTGCGTTTTGATCGTTGCACACAAATATGCACGAATCAGTGTCGCAGTACAGCGTTCGCTTGCCGAGCTTCTCCAAATAAGAATATAGTTTCAAGCGGGCCAGAGTTGTCGTGTAGGCTGCTATGACTACGTTCGTACATGGAGTAGACTCCACAGCATCGTCGATGTACTGCCAGCTCGCGTACATCACCTCCTCGTTGACCAACAGGAGACTCAAGACCTCCTTATCTTCGGCCGTTAGAAGTTTAAGGAGGTCTTCGCGCTCCTTCACGATCACCGTCTGTTTTAAATTATCGCGCTGTCCGAACTTGCCCCAGAAAGAGTTCAGACAGAGCTTCGCAACAGTGCGCAGGCCAGGGTTTTTTGCGATTATCGATTTTGTCCAGCTCGAGCGATATCCCCTCATTCTCGCGATACTCGCGAATGTAACGCGCTTTCGATTCCGCGTCGACGCACCAAGCTGGAAATCCCGATGCTTCCTGCTTTAATCGCAAGAACGTGTCGATGTAGGCAGCGAAAAGTCCACCTTCACCTGTGAGCGGATCGAACTCGGTCATACTATACTGCCATATGACAAATATTTCAGTTATAGTGTAGCCGAGTTCGATGGCTTTTCGCAGCTCATCCGCCACCCAGCTTCCGCTGAACTCGCGCTGGCTCGCATCCGGGTGGCAGCAATCGCTCTGCCGCATCTCTTCGCAGCATGTACAACACAGTGCGAAGAGAAGTTTGCCGTGTATTCTTAGCGGTAAAAAAGGCTGACACAATTTTCTCGGCGGTAAAACCTTACATTTTACCAGCCCATCTATGGCCGAAAAATTGTTGAGATTGCCACCCGTCAGCTCATCAGACTCCTCGCCTACGTAAACCTTCGGATGACCGAGCGGAAATCTGCCTTGTTTACAAATGTAAGTATACAGCGAGCATATATCTGTATACAGAATACGCACGCCTGGCTTAGCATCGTAAACTGCGACGAAATTTTCGGTCCGTCCGTCGAAGAACGCGTTACAAGGATTAAGCGTTATTTTGCTGATGAGCGGATGCTCCGATACGTACTTGGCGATTTCGGGGTTTTCACGCTTGACTCTGTCAAACTCGCATGCCCAAATTTCGCGCGTCTCGTAACCGAGCTGTTGGATCTGCGCGATTTTAGCGGGTGTACTCTCGAGCAACGCGTCGAAAGTACGACCCCAGGCATTGTACTTGTTGCGATTGTTTTTGAAACACTCAGGGCAGCCATGCGTATAGCAGCCCTGAAATTCAAAAACAATGGGTTTTTCGTCTGGATTGGCAGATGGTAAGAATCCATCGACCAAAAATCCCTCGCGAAGCCGATATTCGCGCGCTCTGCCTGCATGCACGATTTCGCGACCGATCTCTCGCTCGCACAGTAGCAGCCACTCGACGGCTTTTTGCGAAAAGAAAGACAAAACAATTTTACACAAAGCAACAATTCTCGAGTTGCTTGTGGCGAAATATAATATTCACTTAGCGTAGAAAGAAAACTTATCTGAATCAGCTGAGTTGCAAATGCAGCATTGGGGATAATCCTGGGCCCGAACTTTGACCTTTTCAGCAAGACGGTGACGGCACACATGCACCTTTTTAATTGAAGTAGCACGAAACAGCACGCACGGTTCACAATTATTTAACTATTAGCAACAAATTAACGACGAAAACACAAGCGACGCGACACGAGGTAGACAGCTGACGCAAGCAGACTTGACTAGGGAGTTTGACTATAGTGCTAAGTGAGGCGCGAAGCGGTGCTACACCCAGCTGAGTAACTAGGCGCGAGAACGAGCGGACGCCATCTTGGGAGCGGCCGAACGTGCGCGCGGAATTTGAATTTGAAAGTATACATTGAAGCATTTCGGGAGTATACACGGACGATAATTAATTAACTAAACCACTAAAAATCATTAATATTCAATTTCCAGGATTATTAATAATATAAAAGCACGTTTATCCGCATTTTGTTTTTTTTTTATATACGCAAAATTTCGAAACAGATGTAAATTATAAATTGATCGTTTGCGCGAAAATCTTGCATTTACTGCTAATTAATAAATTCCATTATTAATTAATTATTAACAAATTAACTTCAAAATCGAGATTTAAAATTATTTTTTTTTAATTTTCCCTTTTTATACAATTAGTAACTGCTTATTTCTCGTGGTTTAACAAGTGGATTAAAACTTTTTGAATTTTTTTTTTTTTTTAGAAAATTCACACACTGAATTTCTAAATTTGTCCCCTTGGCATAAAAAAAAAAAAAAAAAGGTCAACAATTTGATGATTCTTGTTGGACCCCTTAGTTTAAGCGCACACATGCGAGAACGATAAGTGATTAACATTATCATTTTTATTGTCATTAATTATCATAATCATTATTATAATTATTACCCACAATTTTGAATGAAATAAGGGGGGGCCCTATGATTTCGCTGGTTTGCCATAAAGTTTTATTGTTTAATTTGCTTAATGCACACAATATCCACGTTATGATTTTTCACCCATAGTCGTTGCTTGCAAATAAAAAAAAATATACGAGTAGAATATAAATATTGGGGAACAGATACCCTGGTAGAAAATAACCCAACCAAAATGGCTTAGCAATTAAAACTTCGGTAAATTGTTTGGCCAACGGTTTCAAACGACATTGACCAATAGTAAACCAACAGTTCGTGAAATCGTAGAATTACATCAATTAAAAATAATTGAATTGTTTATAATGTTACATTAATAATTAACATCTGCGTTATTAACTAATGGTAGGGAGCATAAATAAATGCTATGAAATTGCAAAAGAATCGGTTTTTTTAGTCAATTTTATTTTACATGTTCGGGGTTAGGATGTCGGCACACACACGTAGATATATGTATATAGAATATATATCTATACCTTGCTGACCAATACATATACCCATAGCACGTAGGCGTGCGTCTGATGCGTGGTCTGTTTGCGGAGCATGCGCAGTACAAAACGGAGCAGTTCTTATTGCGTAGTTTTTCTTACTGCGTAGTTATACGTGCTTCCTTGCTGTTATCTCTCAGATAAATAAATTATTTATTGAAAGATGAATGGCAAAACACGCTCTGCACTATACCGACAGAAGAAAAAGATTCGGAAAATTGTGGTAAATAAGCATGAAGCTAGTAAATATCGGAGTAGCTTAGATAACCTCAACAATAATCAAAGTGATTCACTGAGTGATTGCAGTGAAAATGGTAGTACCCACGTGAAAAGTCACACATGGTTCTCATGTGGTAATCATGTGGTTTCTACGTGGTTGTAATGTGGTTACCACATGGGATCCACATGGGAACCATGTAGGAACCAGGTGTGATTTTGCTGTGGGTTCCCATCGGGATGATAACACGATGTTACCATCGGGGCGATAACACCCAAACTGCGCGGCTAAGCTTAAAAATTCTTATTATTAACAACTTTATTTAACAACAAAAGTAAAAATGATTATTTTCAGAAGACCATATGGGAATCATGTGGTCCCCAAATGGTCATCATGTGGTATTTATGTGGTTTTCATTTAGTTCCCATGTGGTTAACACTGGCATAAGTAGCATTCTGTCAAATTATTTCACACATAGCTTGTGGTGACCATGTAAAAATCACGAGGGAACCATGTGGGAATCGCGTGCTTCCTTATGGGAACCCACAGCAAAATCACACCTGGTTCCTACATGGTTCCCATGTGGATCCCATGTGGTAACCACATTACAACCACGTAGAAACCACATGATTACCACATGAGAACCATGTGTGACTTTTCACATGGGTAGATTTGATTATTATCGTGATCATGGCAGTGATAGTTCTACAAGTTCAAAAGTGACAGTTAGCGAGGATCAAGATGTACACCAAGAATTATGTGATACTTCAGCATGCGAGATAAAGGAAGTGCAACAAATAATACAATGGACAGTAGACACAAAAACACCCCACACACATGTGAATAGATTGTTGAAAATTTTGCAGCCGAGGCTTTTGCCAAGTTTGCCCCTGTGTACAAAAACACTTCTCCGGAATAATGTGAAGTGTAATCCTGATGCTATGGCAGTGAGCGATGGTAGTGTTGGCGAATTTTACAATTTTGGTATCAAAGATAAACTGAAGCTTACAGTTAATCCAAAATTCCATGAGACTAATCTTCTGGAACTTATTATTAATATTGACGGCATTTCACCATTTACTTCAAGTAAAGTGACTATGTGGCCAATTTTGTGTCAAGTTTATTCAAAGAAGAAGGTTTACAAACCGTTCACTGCTTCAGTCTTTGCTGGCCATGGAAAACCCAAGAACGCTGCTGAATATTTAGATCAGTTTGTTCAAGAAGTTAATGTTTTGCAAAGATCTGGTGTTAGAATTGATAAAAGCCACTTGGAAGTTCGAACAAAATTTTTCAGCTGTGATACACCGGCTAGGTCATTCATTAGAAGTTCTGTTGGTCATGGTGCATTCAAAGCATGTGAAAGATGCAAAGTGATTGGCGAGAAAGTTATAAAGTGACTGTATTCCTTCAAAGTGATGCTGAAAAAAAAACTGACGATGACTTCAGATCATTTGAAGATCCGGATCATCATACAGGTCCCTCATTATTAACTTTAATACATCCACCAATCAACATGCTCGACCAATTTATATTAGATCCAATGCATTTGATATATCTTGGATGCACTAACAGGGTATTGGAATATTTATTGAAGTCTACATCAAAACATAAAGTTTGCTTAAGTTCAGCTTTGAAAGATGAATTGAATCGACGATCAGTGGAAATTCAAAAGGACATACCAGAAGAATTTCCCAGGAAAATGCAACCAACAAAAGATTATACAAACTATAAAGCTGTGGAGTTCAAGTTTTTCCTTCTGTACGCGGGTATTTTTTTACTAAAGAAGTTAGTATCCAAGGAAGTTTATTTTATACAAGGAGCAAGACAAAACCTAAAAAAATTTGTGGACGACGCTGCAACTATTTATGGACCTACATTTATATCTTTAAATGTTCACAATCTGATACATGTTGCTGATGATATTGAAAGTACTCAATTAAACCTTCAAGAAATTAGTGCATTTCCTTTCGAGTCCTACCTTGGTAAAATGACAAGTCTTCTAAGATCACCAAAGCACTTGGTTTCTCAGTACGCGAAAAGAGTATTTGAACTTGAAAAGCACTCTAATGAAGTGGTCAAAATACCAGAAGATATAGAAATTTTAAAGCAAAAGAAGAAACGAATTATGAAAATCAAATATAAAGGAATTATATTGTCGACTGTCCACCCAAATAACACAGTGCTTTTAGAAAATAAAGATATCGCAGAGATCATAGCATTTCATAGTTCAGATAATATTATATTTATTAGATACAAAACTTACCTTAATAAAGTTGAAGTACTTTCAAATTCAAGTTTATTAAATATTTGGGAAATCAAGAAACTATCATCTGATGATTTAGTTGCTCCAATAAATAATATTTCAAAAAAGTTCATCAAGTTTAATATGTCTCTATCAACAACAGAAGAAAAAAGACAGTTTGTTATACCTTTTCTACATTAGAAAATTGGTATAAGTGTCCCCGGTTACTTCATATCATTGTAAATAAGGTATTTATAATTTTTAGTTATTAATATTGAATTTTTTCTTATTGTGATTTCTGAAAGTTCTTATTCTATTTCAAATTGAATTTGTCATGCTATTCTAACCTAACCTTAACGAACATAGCCTGTATCATACTACAGTTTTGACAGCTAAAGCCTCAGTGTTGTTTTGATCATTAAAAAATAATAAATTACTATAGTTGTAAAAACTTTATACCAGGTTGCTTTTAGTTAGTTAGTAAGTGTTTTTAGATCATAAATTATAAGTGAGAAAACAAAATTTCAAACTTTTTGTGTTTACCTGTGTATAACCTTAAAGTTCTACAAATTTTTTGAAATTAATTGTTTGCTTATTAAATTACAGAAAACAGTCATGAGTGAGAGTGAAAGTGAGTCTGAAAGTGTAACGGAGAGAGATACACTTTATGACTTCTCTGTTGTGGATTTTATCAAAAGAGGACGACCAAGTGTAACCAGAGAAATGGACATAGTGCCTACCAAGTGGATAGGCTTTTCAAAACAGAAGGGCCGATGCACTGTTAAATACCCATCATCTTCATCAAACCCAGAAGACTGGACCTTGCTGCATGACCTAGTGCAAGCTCTTGCAGTTCCTTCAGGGAATTGGAAAGAATACACGATTGACATCAAAGGTCGAGCGAGGACATATACTGAAGCTCTTGAAAAATTTGAAATATTGAAGACCGAGGAACATTGTCTGAGTGCAAGTGATGAAGGAGCTTTAAAGCTACAAATGGCAGAAGATGTTAAAAGAAGACAGCTTCAGAATGATTTGGAGAAGATGAAAGCTAATTTTGGTTCTCGCAATAGTACACACAGTGGTAAATATAATTTAATGCTTGAAATATAAACAATAATCGTATGAATATTATACTCTCATTATTTCAACAGGTACTTACGATGAATCTAATGCTGATAGCAGTGATGAGCCAAGAGTTGACAAAAATCTAGATAATATTCCTGATAATAATCAGAATCGATCAACAAAAGATATTGCATCTCAAAGAAAGCACGTATCAGATGCAAAAAATAAATATTCTTCATGTTCTATTAATCAAGGTAAGAGAAACATATACTACTCGACTAAACTACTTACTTTCTAACAAATATTTGGCTCATTCTCTCAACTATTTTTTATGATACTTATAATGAAACTTACAGGAGCATCAACATCAACTGCATCTGCCAACTTTGATTTTGATGAAGACTACACTAATCAGTATGTTGATACTGTGATGGACGATCAAACTCCTTCAGATGTTACTCCTTTACTAGATGAGGATATAGATCCACCAACAGCGAAGAGACCTAGAGGGGTTGAGCACACGGCTCCAGCACAACATGCTTCAAGGGATATAGCATCTCTACCAATAATAGATCTCTCTCATGTTGATATTTTATCAGAAAAAGGTAAGATTGACAAATTATACACTTATATTGTACACGTAGGTTTGTTATATTTGTGTAATTTTGTTTAATTTATTTACAGAATTCAGGATGGCTGTATTTATCTGAACTAATTGTTATACGCAAAGAGGTACAGGGCATTCGAGAGTCACAAGATCAATCGACTACTTATATGCTTGATAAACAATTAGTTCAGACAAAAAAAAATGACTTGCATCGCAAGTATCAGCTGCATGTGCCTTTTAATGATAAGAAGGCATTTTTTGAATTTGATGAAATGCTGAAGACGAACAGATATCTCCGAACATATATTCAAATTAATTTTATTTTCTATTCGTGCTTGCATAATTATAATCTTGTTTTTCTTTTAGTGTAATTTATTGAAATCCTTTCTTGACAAAGACCTTGTCATCTCCAAATCATATCTGAATATGATAAAGCAGTTCATGACTAAAGGTCTTGCGATGGGTTTTACTGCAACCAGGAAATCAAGAAATAAAGAGAATCCGAAGGATCAAATGAAGCCCTTACAGTTTTTTAAACTTATGGAAAGTAAGTAAAACATATATGCACTTCATTTAGTCTGCAAAATCCATGCAAATAATAATTATTATAACTTCTCTTAATTTTGCAGTTGTGATGACTTCAGCCAGGGAAGAAAAAAAGTTATCGTTCACTGACAAGGACTCTTTATCAAGCTTGAGTGATGTGCTCTCAAATACAAAAGGTTGGGACCGAACAAAGAATTAAAGTTTCTCTCTCTTAGTGTATAGCTACTATTTTTTACTACGCTGAACCTATGTTATTTCTTATGATCTCAAGTCTCTTATGATCTCAAGTGTAATAAATAAAATAATTACAGTTCGAATATTTATTTATATAGAATCTTGTTTTATTTATTTAAAATACATATATTCCTCATCCTGTTCTTCAATTCAAATTCCTGATAGATGGCATATTTTAAATTAACCTAACCTCAAAATCATATTTAAAAAAATGTAAATATGGCATTTTTAATCAAAAAAATCTATTTCTTAATCTTAGTTGAACTTATTTTACGATCTACTGCATCATATAAGTAATTTAAATAACTACAATCAATAAAAATAATTTTTTAAATTATTTTTAATTTGACTACTCGTTTACCAACCGAGCCCCTGTAATGTGACGAATTAAGCCGTAATTTAGAGTAACTGTTGGTTAAACTGTTGGCCAAACCATTCGAATTTGGCCAACCGATACTGAATAAGTGTCTAACGTTTCTACCAGGGTAAGAATGCAGTTTAAGAAGAAGTAAACAAAATTCAAGAATATAGTGCATCGACAGTGTTATAGATTATTGAATTTTTCTTTACGAATATTTAAAGGGACGAATAATTTATTTAGAAGACAAGTGACATATCCAAGATGCCTGACGAAAATAGTGCGGGTGATCAAACGGCTGCCGCGTTAGCCACCACAATGGCTAATAGTTTTGCGCTCATGAATTGCATAAGCGGTATACCAAGTTTCGATGGGAGACACACTAAGTTGCGAGACTACATCCAAGATTTGAAAAATGCAAATGAATTAGTCACCAATGACATCAGACCACAGTTTATGCGGAACGTGCTACAGAAGATAACCGGACCAGCAAAGAAAAGTCTCAACAATAAGACTATAACAACAATAGAAGAATTAATTAAGCATCTGAAACAAAGGTTTGGTCCAGGAAGAGACTTCAGTTATTAGAACACACGCATACAAACGCTGAGAATGAGACAAGGCGACTCAGTTGGAGATTTCTATGACGAATTGAATGTACTATTGAGCAGTGCCAGAAACACCCTAAAAGAAGAAAAAGGAGAAGGAAGTCTTGATAGAATGATGGAACCACTAGAAATGCTAGCAGTTGATATATACATAAAGGGGTTGCCAGCAAATTTGTCTGAACGAGTCGATATAATTAGACCGAAAAATCTACAAGAAGCATACGAAGAAGCAGTACGACTAGAATCACGCATGGAAGCAAGAATCATACCAGATTCAAGACCTCGAATAACTAGAAATTATTATAATGGACACAACTCCTATAATAATCGATATGGAAATGGAGGTGGATACAATAGTAGGGGACAAGAAGGATATAGAAGCCAGAATAGATATGACGAGCGAAATGACAGAGAACAGAACTACATAGGTTATGTAAATGAACAGGAAGATTATGTGGGGTACGTGAGCCAACCCGAGCAAAGAGAACATCCAAATAACTACGGCAGAAATAATTACTACCAAAACAACTATAATCGTAACGGATATCAAAGAAACAACGGTAACTATAACAATTATGGCAGAGGAGGATATCAACGGGGGTACAACAATAGTAATCGACAAGGAGGAAGCAATTGGCAGTCATGGAACAGAAATAATGGACAAGGAAATCAAAGACAAATTTTTAACCATGAAAACGGTCGTCGCGAAGATTATCAACCCAACGGTCCAGACAGACGAGAAAGTTATAATAATTATTCAAATAATTAGAGAGGCGGCAACGGAAGAAACTATCAACAAAATGAAAACAATAGAGAGAATTTAAACTCTCAAGGGGCTCGTCATGGAGAAAGAATGACGAGCCAGGAACAAAATCAGAGTCAGAGACAACAGCAGGACCCAGATCAACACAAATACCAACAACAGATGCAGAACTACAATCAAGAGAAACAAAACCCGAATCAGAACAGCCAGAACAAGTACGGAGCACAGAGAGCACCGGTGATGACAATCCTAACAAAACAGCCCGAATTTCAAGAATGTGTTCAGCCAACTGCACGGGACCTGAAAAGTTTAATTGGGAAAATGATGAACCAACAGCAGTGAAAATACGAGTGCCAGAAGGGACCACTAAACCATGGATGACCTTCATGATAGACATAGAATGGAGCAACGGTAAATTTAGTGAAATTAGGGTTCATAGACGACAACATGTCGATAAACATGCAAGATGTACGATGGCTTGGAGGAATTACTGCAGAAACAGTGCCAACTCTAGGATCTGTTTATCTACTCATCAAAAATAGTCCAGTAAAATTCCACATAGTTAGAGACGACTTTCCAACACTACACGATGGATTACTAGGAAGAAACTACTTAAAGAAAGAAGAAGCTGTCATCTCTTATCACAATAACGCTCTGATGGTGAGCGGAGATGTAATGCACCCAATGCCATTTTTAGGGAGAGAAAAAGAATACAGAGAGCAATGAAAAAAAGCACACAATTCCTACAAATCTAGCGACATATTACAAGTTAAGGAGAGAAATAGTAACAAAGAATCATTCAACATGAACGCTTCAGAGAATGCAGGTGTACTCATGAAAACAATACACACCATAAAAGCCAGAACGAGACAAGTGGTCAGAATCAATTTAATCAAAAGTGAATTGAAAGAAGGATATATACCCAGAATAAACGTAGGAAACAAAGACGTGTTCCTAGGAGAAGGAGTAGTAATTAATGATAACAACACATGCAAAATGCTAGCAATAAATACAAGTGAACACGATGTCACCATAGAAGTTGATGCTAAAGAACTCATACCATTCGAAACTGAACCAGAATTTTTAGAAGAGACAGATAGCGATTTTAACGGCGAAATTATAGTCGACAAAATTAAACAACTAGAGAAAGTGAAGGAAGCTATTAGAAGAAGCCACCTGAATAAAGAAGAACTAAGAATTGTAGACCGTATAATAGAAGATTATTTAGATAGATTTCTATTGCCTGGAGAAAAATTACCATGCACAGACATGATTCAGCACCACATCCATTTAGAAGACGACATACCAATAAACACAAAACAATACAGACATCCACCGAAACACAAACAAGTGGTTAGAGACAGTGTAGAAAAGAAGTTACGAGACAAGATCATTAGAGAATCAAATTCGCCATGCAACTCGCCAATATGTATAGTACCAAAGAAGCCTGATAGTCACGGAAATCCAAGATGGAGAATGGTGATTGATTTCCGAGAACTCAACAAGAAGACAATCAGAGATGCTTACCCTCTACCAAACATTGCTGATATAATGGATCAATTGGGAGGAGCCACATATTTTTCCATCTTTGATCTTGCAAGCGGTTTTCAACAAATACCAATGGCCCCAGAAGATTGTTACAAAACGGCTTTCACAACTATAAATGGACACTACGAATATACCAGAATGCCTGAAGGATTAAAAAATGCAACAGCTACATTCCAACGACTAAGGGAGAAGGTACTCAGAGGTTTGCAAAACATAGAGATGTTAGTCTATTTAGACGACATAATAGTATATAGTAAAGATCTTCAAGAACACGAACAAAGAATCAGAAATCTTATGGAGAGACTCAGATATGCGAAATTAGTATTGCAACCAGACAAAATAGAGTTCTTTAGAAGAGAAGTCGGTTTCCTAGGACACATTATAAGCGCTAGAGGCATAGAGCCTAACCCAGAGAAAGTAGTCGCCATCGCAAAACTTGCCACACCCAAAAATACGAAAAATGTGAGAGAAGTACTCGGTATGTTTGGTTACTACAGAAAATACATAAAAGACTTTGCAAAAATCGCAAAACCTCTCAACGACTTATTGAAGAAGAATGTGAAATTCGAATGGACAGAAGAGTGTGAAAATAGTTATCAACAACTAAAAGAATCTTTAATGAAAGAACCAATTCTACAATTTCCGGACTTTGATAAAGAATTTACATTAACTACAGATGCTTCTGATTACGCCATCGGCGCTGTACTTAGTCAAGGGAAAGACGGATTTGATCACCCAGTACAATATCTATCCAGAGCGCTCAACAAAGCTGAAAGAAATTATTCGACCACAGAAAAAGAATGTCTTGCAGTGTTATATGCCTTGCATCAATTTAGACCATATTTATTGTGTCGAAAATTTACGTTAGTCAGCGATTATGAACCGCTGAACTGGATGCATAGCAGAAAAGATCCAGGACAAAGATTAATGAGATGGATGTTCAGATTCACCGGATATGAATATACCTTTAAATATAAACCAGGAAAGTTGAATAAAAATGCTGATGCACTGAAATGACTGAAGAAGAAATTAACAAGAACCTACCTAACATCAAAGTCATGATCATAGAAAAGAAACGAAAGAAACAAGAAAAATCATCAACAAACGCCACGATGTCATCCAAGGTAACAACGCAAGCACGAACTAGAATACAGTCAACGGGTGATATAACGAATAAACCTAGAGGAAGAGGGAGACCAACAGGCTCCAAAACTAACAAAGAAGTACCTAAGTTGGACTACAGCGTGATAGCACAGAGAACTAGAGCAAAACGCACGCAAACACAAAGTCCAGTAGGGCAGTACATCAAGCAGGGCGCAATACCAAAAGCAACCAAAACGGCCATATTGGGAAGAAAAACAAAAACGGAAAAGGCAGTAGAGACGGAAGCATCAACATCCAAAGCCACTACTGTAAAACAAAGAGAAGTTGCCGAAAATTCAAGTGATGCAGACTCAGATACATCAATGACAGTCAACCCATTCAGAAGATCTTGGCTATCATCCACAACCAATGAAGACAGTGACTTGGACAAACCTCCAATACCTGATCCCAGGTATAGTGGATTGCGACAAGAAGAGTCGGAGACAACAGAAAGAGAAACACAAGACGAAGAAGTGTTTTCTTCAGGAGAAAGCCAAGACAAAACCATAAGCAACATCGCCATAGAAGTGATCGCAGTAGAAACGTCCCAAAACGAACAAAATACCGAAGAAGAGTCAATAGATAATCTATCTATCAAAACAACCCTGACGAGAGAAGAGGTAGAAGAAGCAAGTAAAAGGTTTGAAGAAAGCTTAAAAAGACATGAAATGCATAGAAGTACCAATACAACTGAATCAGACACAGAGATAGAGATACAATTGAAAATACCCCCGCACTTCTCAGATGATGATCATGTACCAGATGAAGTGCGCGAAGCAATTTACACATCAGATCCACGATTTTACACA
>QLSS01000696.1:13511-42681 GCA_024372645.1 Trichomalopsis sarcophagae | reverse complement strand
TGTCGGGCGTCCCGTGACGCACACGTTTTTTTATTTATTTATTTTTTTTTTTTTTATTTTAACATCTGGTCTAAGTTATGTGTAATACGGAAGAGGAAATTGATATTGCAAAATGGGATTGTATACACTTTAAGAAGGGAAGAAAATAGACTTAAAATAACTGATCACTTTTAAGTTGGTTTATTTTGAAATATAGTTTTAGGCTATACATGATAATGCAAAAAAATACTGCACATAACCTGCAAAATTAAAAAATTTTCATCCGCGCCTTGGCTCAGCCAAATTCACTGCGCATGCTTGGCCATCACTCGGCCGAGCGCTCACACCGACAGGGCTGCGCTGGGCGTGTAGTAGTGAGCCATGTTGCTAGTGAATTTTTTGGAGATTGGTATGTCGGTTTTGGCCTTCGAAGCCATGTTTAAATGGTTCTAGGCACAGGCCTGCCTATATCTATGCTCATGCATACGTGTATTACTTGTGTGTATGTTTGAGCTTGTGACTTGATTTGAATTCTCTATCTTTAATGAAAAGAGCGTATTTCTCTGAGAATTTAAAGAAAAGTATAGAAAAATGAGTTCTGACAGTGATTTGAGTGAAAATGAAAAATCAAACGAGATTGTATCAGAAGCCATTAGACAAATTGCCAAGAATCTTTCACTAGATTTGTTGCCTAAAAAATCATCATTTTGTCAACATGTTTTGTTGGCTTATTTTCATCATTTATCACAGAAGTACGCATCCTCTACCTTGTGGTCAATTTATTTCATTTTAAGAACTACAATCACACTTGTGATCATATTGACATTAGTGGGTATCAAAAGTTGATTAGTTACTTAAAAAAACAGCATTCAGGCTACAGAGCAAAAAAATCATCATTTTTCACCAAAACAGATATATCAAGATTCTTTAGCGAAGCAGATGATTTATATTTGTCTACGAAGGTAGCTCTTGAAAAATTGAATTCACAAAGTTATGAATCACAGATGTTACGGAGACAGAAGATTAGCTACTAGTTCAAATCAATGAAACGAAAAATAAAGTACCCAGGGCATTTACAATTACTGGTGAATTGTATGAAATTTGTAAGAAGTACATGCACACCAGACCTCAGCAATGTGAACTCAATGATTTTTTCTGAAGTACAATAATGGCAACTGTGTAAATCAAGCGATCGGTATCAACAAGTTTGGGCCCATGCCAAAAGATTTACCAGCAAATAACTTCTGGCATTGTTGTACATAAGCAAGTCACTTGTGGTAATAATAGTGAAACAGAGACAAATTGATTTGCAGTCAACCATATTTATAAAATTCAATCACCTGTAGCTACACGCAATCAAGAATCAGTGACCGTAGCAGTAGTTTCATTATCTCTCAATCATACAGAGTCCGATCACAGATATCCACTAGCGATGAAGAATCAGAGGAAATTCCATCTGCAATTGACTACATTGATAGAATCTTCAGACATTGAAATAAGCAATCCAGATATTTAAAGTCCTTCCACATCAATCAAAATCAGTCTTGCAGATTCAAAATATATCGTATATACTTCTTCACATATGCATAAACAAGTAAAATCATCTGATCATCGTTCGGGGTTCTATATACAAAATTTCATCTTCAACTACGGAGGCTCAAGATAAACAAAATTTCCACATATTTTATGATGCAGGTTTTAAATTATGCTATTTGGATTAAATTGATAAGAACCTGAACAAATCTTACGTATTTAATCATTGTAATTTTAGCATTCAAGGCACTCCGGATCAACCAATAGTTTTCAATTATTATAAAATAACATATAGTGAAACTAAGACTAATATTGAAAAATAATTTTAAAATAATCATAAAGTTTC
Source organism: Trichomalopsis sarcophagae (assembly GCA_024372645.1). Lineage (NCBI taxonomy): Eukaryota > Metazoa > Arthropoda > Insecta > Hymenoptera > Pteromalidae > Trichomalopsis > Trichomalopsis sarcophagae. Next base: position 40,823 of record QLSS01000696.1, on the reverse strand, counting down.
TAATATATCATTTTGCCGTCGTTACAGATTTTGTTCTAAATGCACTTTACAATGTTTCTAGCGACGACTCACGAGAGAAAGAGGTCCATTGCTGACCTTTTTTGTAAATTTGGTTAATAAACGACTGATTCTTCAACAAAGTAATAAGTCGATAATTATTAAACCTAAACTTCGTCTTGTCCCTAACATTTAGAATGTCACTATTGATGTTAAAGAGTGACATAAAAGAGACCTTCTTCTATGTTAGATAGTCTCGGTGTCTAGTTACCGTGTAAAATATGCGGTTTCACATCATTGTGTGTAGTAGTTGAATGAGGTATCTAGGAAAGACTTTTTTATGTGTTGATAAAATAAGCCCTTCAGCTAAATCGGGTCAAATGCTTTTTCAAGATCAATTAGATCCTCTGCTACCATCTCGTGGTTGTTTAAATGTTAAGTTGTATGCTAAGGAAACAATTGATTGCGTGGACTCCAGAGTGTTTATATTTCAATCCGCATTGTTTTTTTAAAATAATAAGATTATAGGTACAATGTGCGTTGATGTTGATATTTAGTAGTGTTTCAAAAAATTTACTAATGTTGGGCATAATGCTAATGTGATGGTAGCTTGAGGCGTTGTTAGGATCTTGGTTCTTTCTGAAGTTCGGTAGAATTTTCGCAGATGACCAGCGCTCCGTATGGTATTTACAATATTGTTGAAAAAGACGGCGTAGTAGACTATATAGTTATTCGGGATATGTTCGAGAACTATATTTGAGGTTTTGACAGTACCGGATGAAATTTTGTTTTTAACGATTAGGGTAGTTTCGTACGGCGCATAATGGTCAAAAACGCCCTATTTTTTCAAAATTGTAGAAGTTTTGATAGAAACAACCCATCAAAGTGAAATTTCTTGAGCGTCATGTTCATTGATTATAGAATATAGAAAAACTATAGAGGAAGCGTTAGACTGATACCCTAATCTCAAAATCAAGTCAAAAAGTGCTCATTTTTCGGAAAAATACGATTTTTGATGCCGCGATAAATTTTTTTTTTAATGCCTGAAACAGTTTATTTTGTGTATTTTTTACCGCTGAATCTGAATTCACTGCCAGAATCGACTTAAGTAATCAAGCTAAAATTTGGAGGATTTTTTTCTTCGATCAGTACTCTATAATATAAAAATTGTCTTGATTTGATGAATAGTGCAATAATTAATAATTATCAAAACAGAAGTAAAAGGTGAAATTTGTAAATTTCTTTGTTGCCAAAGAGATGCTCACCTTGTGATATTTATCTTATTTATTAATAAATTTATCAACAAATATCAGGGTCAAAATATATTTAATGGTATATATGTGTAAATAATTAATTTACAAATACCAACTTTTGATATTAGCAGTAAAACCATTTACACAACACACACACATACATATACACATACACACACACATATGGGGAAATCTACAGAAAATATGCAGTTAGAGTGCTCGAAAATCCGAAAAAACAAATTCGATGCTACATAGCCGCTACCATACTTTTCTTATCCTTTAAAGTCTATAAAACATTGAAAAGGCGATGATCCTGCGATATCGACCTCAGCACAATGATTTCTGGGCGATTTAAATTTTTTTTCGTGAAATTTTTGTCGTAAAAATTCATGGAAAGTAGCCATTGTTCAACGGGATGTACTCAAGCTCTGGGGGTGCAAACAGTAAATGCGTATTTATAGGATCAAAGTATGAGATAAAATCTTTAATTTTAGCCCTGGTGAGTTAAAAATAGTTGCTTACATTCAAAGTTGTCTTGGTCTGAAAATAGCGAAAAATCGAAATTTTTCATAAAAAACACAAGGTAATTTTTTTATTTTAAAATCCTAATAACTTTTTACTCGGGCGGTTGTCGTCACCCATCCGGGGCTTAAATTGAAGCTCCTTTCTTGGACTTTGATTTTATCAAATTAGATTAACATTTTATTTATTGATTAGCTATATGTATGCTTATCAATTTCTGATAGAAATATGCTTATGGCTATAAGAGGCCCTTTTTTGACCTTTTTGATTGTCATATATATAGCTATTCAACAAGAGGGGTTTAATCTAAATTTTCAAAACCAAAGAACAAGATAAGATCTTCAATTTACGCCCTGGACGATTAACAATGACAGCCTGAGTCAAAATTTATCAGAATTTTAAAAATCGCAAAATCGCCGGTTTTTGTGAAAAATCAAAATATTTTTGAGATTTCGTATTTTTTAAACGTAGACAACTTTTTACCCAAGTAACCATTTTTAACCCACCAAGGCTTAAATTAAAGATCTTTTTCAGTACTTTGATCCTGGTAGAGGCATTTTCAGTTTGCGTCTCCCAGACATCGAGTACATGCCTGCGCTGGACATTCGAAGTATGTGACCGCAAAAACATTGGTGCCTCCTGTTTGATAGGAATCCTGTCAATCTTGACGCGGGGACAAAATCCTTCAACGACACGTAAATTCGCAGAACGGACATACGCAAAGCGCCCAGTCTTCACGTCGGCCAACACATCTCCTAACTCGCCGCATCGTGTACAGACTTGTTGACATCTTCAAGAAGGAAGCCGTGCTTTGTCTACTCGGATGAAAACTCAATGCTCACCTTCAATCATCGATCGCCTCTTACCATTATCGTCTATTTATTTTCTTTTACTCGCGGCAATTAAGTTTAAATCAGATTCTTGCGGGTGTATCTTTTAGGTGATCGTGCCACCGAGAGTGAGAGAGCCAAGAAGCATAGAACGTGCAGGCGCGAAAATCAGTCTCGTCTGTCTTGAATCATGGCCGAGAGAGCACGCGCGATGGTGGAATTGAAGGCGAAGGTTTTAAAGGGTCATATAACCCAATTGGGCAAAATGATAATGTAGTCCTCTTGATGCGTAAATATGAAGAGGTATATGAGAATCTATGTATCCTTGAAAAGAAAGATACGGACTTCACGAAATGGGAAGAGATTCGCTCGTTGTATTATCCAATAGCTAGTAAAATCTGTAACGTTGTAGATTTTTGGGTCATTTCTCTTTTACGTGCCAACTCTCCACTGACGTTAAAATATCCGACCAATTATTTATTTAAGGCGCCAGGTCGCATTCTTCCCTTACTAAACTTACTTACACCCGCGCCTAGCTAATGAGACTATTCTTCTCGGAGGGAGTTTGTCGTGAAGGATAGGAAAGAAAAGAAATAACACAATAATATCTAATTTTACTATGTAGGTAACGGACACTTTATTCAAATAAAGTCCGGCAGAAAATCCTCTCTCAGCGGACACATGGCCACAGCTTTGGCGAATTCGCGACTCTACTCACTATCCCGGCTGTTACGGCGGAATTTCCTACAAAATAATTTGCTATCCACTACCTTATTCTGGCTGGAAAAACGTCCTTCCTCTCGTGCGGCGTAGTCTCGTGCTCTGTAAAAAACGGCGCGAAGACTTTTGCGAAATTCCTTAATAATATTACCGGAGGGTGAATCTCGGTCTGCTTCAGAAAAACTAGTGTCCGAGTCGTCTCGCTCAGTCGCAACAGCATACCTCGCTATCATAGTCACGCATGCGCAATACATAGTTATGTGTTTTACATTGTTATTACAGGCAACTCTACAAATATTTTGTCTCACAAACACAATCTTAATAATCAGTATTGCTTCCGTTTTCACGTAGCATAGTACAATACTTATTTCGAGCGAAATTACGCGGGCAATAATATTCCCTACACACACTCAATATCACACACATACGATCGCAGTATAGTCTCTGCTGGCTTGGCTCTGCGCGAGGTTTTCCCCTCCCGGCGACGGGCATCTCTTCTGGCTCAAACGGCTCCAATGTGTGCGTGCGTGAGTTTCGGCGAGTGTGTAGCGGTGCGGCTGGCAGGAACACTCTAGAGTGAGCGGCTACCTCGGCTATTATTCTACTACTCTCTCTCTCTCTTTCCTTCTCCCGGATGCGACTACTTCTGATCTCTCTCTCTCTCTCTCTCTCTCTCTCTCTCTCTCTCTCTCTCTCTCTCTCTCTCTCTCTCTCTCTCCTCCTCCTCCTCCTCCTCCTCACAACTACTACCTCGAAACTACAGGGCTGTAAGAACTGCATGATTAATTTATACTATGATTAAAAAGGTCAACAAATTTTTGGGCTGATAAGCCCGGTTTAGATTAAGGAACTCACATTACTGGCTGCGACTGGGCTTCGTATCCGGCTGTGAAGATGGGTTTACTGTTTTCTGGATCGGCTTCTCGACCGTCTGGGCTGTGATTGGCAGAAAGTTCGCCTCAGGATCGAATCCCATATGTCCGGAGGCAGGTGTCGGTCCTCGTCGATGAGGCGCAGCGATTCCGCTACGGCTTCAGTTACCCCGCGGGTGGGTGACTCCCCTCTAGCTGGCGATCCACTTCTGGACGACGTCGATGACGAGCTAGGGTTGCTGTTCGTCTCAGCCGCAGCGTAAGGGCCCATCCTCTGGCGTTGCGATCGCCCAGCCGGGTAGCTTTTGGGACTACAAGGCGGCGTGGGCTTACGGGACTCCTTAGTGAGCGGAGTGGCCCAGGTGATGGACTTGTCTCGGCTTCGGCGGGTAATTTAGGCGGTCTCGGAGACGGCTTTTGCTCCTTCCGGTGGTAATAAGCGTGTTGAGTGGGATGCCTCGTCCAGACTCACCCTGGTGGTAGGACTTGGTGTCCTGACCGTGTGACTGCGGCGAAAACCTGCGGCTCCTTGGCTCTCAGCGTGTCGGTCCCGACAACGCGGTCAAGTTTTGAGGTCCTCCCCAAACCGACCACAGTTTAGGCATATCCTCCCTTGTCGAGGTTCCGGGCAATTAAAGACCGTGTGGACCCTCTTCCAGCAGTTAAAGCAGCAGTACGGAGGGGCTTAACCCGCTGTACCGCAGGCCTGAAAGCTTCATTTTCAGCTGCGGTTCTCCCTTCTTCTCCAATTCCAGTGTCCGCGGCTTCTCGGGTGCACGACTATTAATCTTGCTGCTCCTATCTGCCGTGTTACCTGGCAGCAAGAGGTTTTTCCCTGGTGTCGTGGTGTCGCGGTGGGCATCGCGTGTGGAGAATGGCCGTTGAGGTAGATTCTCCGTATCGAGAATAGGCTCTTCGACCTGGGTAGGAGAGGTTCTACTCTCGTTTTCTCCTCCACAACACGGCGCAGTTCTTCCACGGCCTCCCTACTCTCACGTTCCTCGACGCTCTCCAGACGATGCCACGGCGAAAATCTGGTGATTGAGGACTTCTCTCGGTCCACCTTGGCGCTGGTCCCCTGGAGTATTAGGGATAAGGCGGCCACCTCCATTGGCTCTGACTCTCCAGCTGATCTTCCCCTTGGGAGAAAGGCTTGCCCCAACAAGTTGCTCCCAGCTTCGTCGTCCGATCCGGCTAATAACTCCCGTTCTCTCTCCTCTTCCTCCTCCATTTCCCGGCGACGAATTGCGTCTCGAACTCTCAGCTCGCGGGGTAGCACCTCTTCGCTCTTCGGGCCTTTAGGGTCGCGAGTGCATTCGTGCCTCGTGGACCACTACGGGGGCACAAAATCTGGCGGTACGGTGGTGCATTCCAGCCGGCGGTACAAACTCTCCCTCGGCAACATGACGTGGCTCGGCCACGATGCTCCGAGAACGAGTTCGGTGGTGCATACTTGAGCTCCTTTTCTGTAATTCATAATATTATAAGTACAAGTCATACATCCATTATAGGAACAACACACATTTTCTACTCCACCACCCATACAAACCACATTTAGTTCGAAAACGGCTCGGCGGGTACATCCTGTGGCATGCTGGCTTCCCTTACCGGCTTGCTAAATCAGGGCTAGGATTGTTAGTCTTGGAATTACGCGGCGGTAAATATCTTTTTAAATCCGATACGTGTACTTTCGCGATTTTTCGGCTATTACCCTCCTCTACTTCCAAGACATACACGGTGGGGGATTTTTGCTCGGCAATCCGAAAAGGTCCCTCAAACTTAGGCGCTAATTTGGCTGAGAAACTTTCAGCGGCATTCGACAGGTAATGAGTTCGTCTTAAGACCAGATCACCGATGGAGAAATGGGCTACTCGACGACCTCTATTGTAGACTCTACCCTGCTTGTCTCTCGTCTATGAACTTAGCGACCAGTTCTCGTAATGTATCCAAACGCCTCATACGGTCCTCCCATACTTGAGGGTCTAATTGTAATTTTAGACCTCTACTTTCTACCTCTTTACGCAGGCTTTTTACTGGTGTAGGGTGTCGGCCGTAAATCAAGAAGGCTGGGGATGTCTTTAGCGTCGACTGCACGGCAGTATTCATGGCGTGGCGAAACTCATGGACATGTTTGTTCCAGTCTCGGTGATTTTCGGCGAACATCGCTATCATTGTTTTAAGAGAACGATTACTTCTTTTGACTGGATTGGCTTGAGGGTGGTATGGCGGAGAAGTATCGTGCGTCACTCCATATTCTTTTAATGTTTCGACAACATTCTTGTTGATGAATTCAGTTCCATTGTCAGTCAACAGATACTCCGGCGTTTCCCATAGAAATAACACCAGTTCTTCGAAAGCTCTGGCAACTGATTTTCCGTCGGCTGTACGCAGTGGCTTGACTTCCACCCAGCGAGTAAAGAGGTCTTGGAAAACTAGCAGGTATTTATTTTGGCTTTTACTTCTGGGGAATTCCATCATATCAGCGGCAACAACAGTCCATGGTCTCTCTACAATTCTTTTGCCTATCAAGCCTAGAGGTCCTTGCTGTGGGACTTTATATTGTTGGGAAGTCTAGCAGGAAGTAACAAAGGCGTGAACATAGTTATACATCCCCGGCCAAAAATATTCTCGGGCAATCCTGTCGTATATTTTCTCGACTCCCAAATGACCGGCAGTAATCTCTCCGTGTGCGGCTGTCATGAATCTCTCTTGTTGTTCGGCTGGTACTACTAACTTCCACGCTTCCTCGCTGTGAGTTATGGGGTCTAATAATGGGTCTTTCTTAAATCTATACAATCTACCTTCTTCTACTCTCCATTGTGGGAATTTACTTGGTGACTCTTCCACCTCTTTCAGTCGCCTAACATACCAAGGATCTGAGACTTCGGCTACGGCTGCTAATTCGGATTCAAACATTCTTGAAAAAGCATCTGGGACTTTATAATTGGCCCCCTTACCATGTACGATATCAAAATCTCATTGCTGAACCTCGAGTGCCCACCTGGACAACCTTCCGCTTGGCTCCTTCAGTGATCTCAGCCAGTGTAACGCGCTGTAATCAGTTATAACTGTGAAGTGATATCCCTCCACATAAGGTCGTAACTTCTTTATAGCCCATACTAACGCTAGACACTCCTTTTCAGTGGTCGTATAGTTCTTTTCTGCTGCGGTTAAAACACGGCTGATATAAACAATTGGGTGTTCCCCGTCTTCAAATTCCTGCGTTAATACGGCTCCTACGGCATAGCGGGCATCACACTGTATGCAGAACGGCTTAGTAAAATCTGGTCTGGCTAGAACTGGTGCCACCGTTAAAGCTTTCTTGAGCTTCTCGAAAGCTCTTGCTGCTCATGTCCCCATATCCATGGTTGATCTTTGCGCAAGAGTTTAACTAGCGGGATCTTTGTCTCTAAACTATTCTCTATGAACCTGGCGTACCATCCGATCATTCCAAAGACTCGTCTTAGTTCTTTGACATTACGAGACTCTGGGCAGTTTAACACCGGCGCAACTTTGTCTGGGTCCGTCCTTAAACCATCTTTATCTAATATAAACCACAGATATTTAATTTGGCTCACGCAGAAGTCACACTTCTTGGGATTAATCGTTAGGCCTGCTGACAGTAATTTTTCCAGAGCATACTTAATATTGGCTTTATGCTCTTCAAATGTGTCTGTAGCAATAACGATGTCGTCCAGGAAACCAAAAATCTGAAGTACATCTTCTGGACCGAATAGAGAATCCACCAGACGTTGCAACATCCTTGGGGCATTAATAAGGCCGAATGGCATTCGGGTAAAATGCCAGAGTCCATACCCAGGTACTGCAAAGGCAGTATATTTCTTGCTGTTCTCTTCCATCTTGACTTGAAAATAAGCTTGGCGGAGATCTATCTTACTCAGATAACGGGCACATCTCAGTCTATCTAGGATAGTATCCATCTGAGGTAACTGATATCCATCTTTCTTTGTGAGTTTATTGATATCAGTGTAATCCACGCAAAGTCTCTCTTCCTTAGTATCTTGTTTAGGTACCATAACTACCTGGCTGACATAATCACTGGCTGATCTCTCAATTATACCTAATCTTTCTAATTCTCTAGCCCCCTTCTGAATGGATTCGATCTTTTTCGGCGATCTTCGGCGAACTTCTGTCTCACTGGAATGTCGCTTGTTAACCGAAAGTGATGTTCTGTGGAATTCGTATACCCTAGCACATCTGGTGAGTATTCGGGTAGAATTCCTCAGACTATCTCCTCGATTTCTTTTCTCTCATCGTCGTCTAGTTCGGTGATTCCGGAGCATTCAGCAAGAACTTTGTCGTTATCCGACAGGTTCTGATCGTTAAATTTACGCCATTTTCCTACATTTTTTCTCCACCATCCTCTGTGATCAGTGTCTATTTTACACGTTTCGCAGAAATCTTTACCAATTACTACATCGTGGTTAATCTCTTTGACTGCACGGGCTGTCATGGTGGCAGTAATTCCATCTAGTTCGATATTGATACGTAAATGTCCCATCACGGGTGACAGTTCCCCAGTGATTGCTTGGATAGAGGCTCTGGCGGCTGTCAACCTGTCCTCGAACCTTTTGGATACTCTTGGTCCGACTAGAGTAATAACGGCTCCAGGGTCAAAGAGGGCTCGATACGGTGTTCCACCCATAACTATTTGTATATAGTTCCAGTTGTCTGTTGACACGGCTGCAGTCGGAGCGAAAATCTATTCCTGGTCAAGGGTTTGAGTCATCTGACACTAATAATCTGAATCAGGATCTGGCGGTATCGGCTCTCTCTTCTCTACGACTCCTTTCGTCTCCTGTTCTGATCTTTCTCCAACTGCTATCGATGCTTCACTCAGCTGGTCAATGGCCCACTCGATCTTTTTTAATTTTACGAAATCTTCCTCCTCCTCTACTAATTCAATAATCTTCTTCCTAGTTGTTTGGATAGATATATTTTCTCCTGTACCTGAGACCTCTACGAGCCCGGGTTCATCCGGTTCATCTGTCTGATCTGAATCCATCTCGAAAGTGACTCTTCTCTTCGACCTCTCTACATCCGACTTAACAAATTCCTTCTTCTCTTCTTCATTTCTATCAATTACCTTCTGCCTAATTTTCTTAATGCATTCCTGTGAGAACCGTGTGCCGTGGGTAAGATCTAGGCTTCTCGACTTGAGCGCATTCTTGTCGGCAGGGTTTACTCTCTTCTCAGCTTCTACATCCTCATCAGTCAGTGACTCCTCGGAATCGCTACTCGTTACCAACACGGACGACATAATTTTGTCTGACTCGTTTTGGATACTGAAGTGGCTGTTACGTTTGTTGCTGTGGGTTTAACTTAACCAGTGGCGACATTCGTGGTTCTCTTCACTACAAGATGAGTCTTGAACTCCCGCGCTCGCTGATAGCTTGCTATCCTTGGCTACTTCACTACTGACATCCTGGCTACTGTTCAGCCAACGAGTTTGTAATGTGCACTTATGTTGACCTCTCCAAATGTATCAAACCAAGCGCCACCTGCCCAACCTTTGGTACGCTAGGCCTTAGATCGGGTGTGAGCAACAAGGTCGGAGAGAGGTCGACGAGCTTTAAGAGGCCTGCTCAACGAGAGGGACCTGAGAAGACATACGGCGCTCCAAGGACCAGGTGTTGGACCAAGTTATCATCGGGATCCCGTAATTCGCCAACACCAGCCAGAGCAGCCACGAAGGGTCAGCTTCTCGCCCGCATCAAGGCCAAGACAAGTCAACCAAAAAACAGGCCTTACCACGTCGGTCAGGACGGAAGGATTCACCTTTAACAAACAGTCTACCATTGCCACGTCCATCCTCGATAGAAAGAAAAACTACCACCAAGGATCCACGACCGGAGGACATCCTGAAGAGTGAGAGCGCGTGTGTGTAGCATGGTTAGTTTTTAAGTTTTATTCCTTTAGTTATAATAGCGTCAGAAATTTTAGCATCCATCGTTAGGGAATCTGCGACCTTTCACTCATCAAATTTAATAGAATAAACTTAATGACATAAAATAGAAATCTTTTATTTATTTATATATATTTTTTTTTTATACTTTCTAAACCATATCACGAAATCCCAGAAAATTGATTTATAACAGTTTCCGTTAGCGTCTGGTAGCAACTTCCCCCCATCTTCCTTCTCAACTTCGATTCTGCTGTTCAGCCAACGGGCTACATTAGCGTCTGGTAGCAACTTCCCCCCATCTTTCTTCTCAACTTCGATTCTGCTGTTCGGCCAACGGTCTATGTTAGCGTCTGGCAGCAACAACTTCTCCATCGGTTCCGGCTTAATAGATAGGCTAGGCCAGCAGGTTATGCTGGCTGTCGCAATCGTCTGATTTCTCTCTTCCGGCTTCGGCTGTTCTACATTCTGTAGTCCCTGACTACAATCTCTCCCTCCCAAAACTGCAACTAGTCCATGCGACGGTGTCGTAGGAATAGCAGTTTTTACAATACATTTTGGAGCCACTACTGGAGTGTTGCGGGTGGCATTGGCCCCATAGTTGCCCCCACAGTGCCGTTTCCCAGCATAGTCCTCACTGGCGCATAGTTACCACAATTTTGGAATGTTACCCCAATTTGTCCACAAACTTGGCAATGACGCTGATCACGGCGACGATTAGGACAATATCGTGATTTGTGATCTCTTTGATGACAGGCATAGCACTCAACCGACGGAACCGCTACTCTATGACCAACTTGCTGTCAGTTAAAACAGGCCCCTACAAACTGAGAGGTTTCTTCATTTTTATGCCTCTGCGCCTGGTTTGGGGAGTTTGTAGGGCTGTCATTGTAGTTTAGCAATCTGCGAGTTTGTATATTCGGTTGCCAACTTTGTGGAGTGCTCTTCGGAGTCTAATTGCTATTTACCGGCTGATCTGCGATGGAGGCAGCAACAGCCTGTGTAGCAATCGACACGTTGTTGTTCTTTTTATTACTTTTATCATCAGTAACTCCGGCTACTTCATTTATCTCTTTCGCGGCTGCTACTCGAGCTTTCGGAGCTGGCGTCCAAGCTGCTGTGGGACAGTAACTTTTCTCAGCACTCGGAGGAGGTGTATACCGGGAGTCATGCCCATTTCTTCCTCGAGAGTTACACAATACTTCTTAATGTCTTCATACGATTCGATTTTCTTTCGTCTAATGACCTTACGGTATTCTGGCCTTAGTCTCTCCGTCAATAATCTCAGTTGTTCTTTCAGCTTCATAGGTTTCTTCAAGTGCGAGGCTATATATTTGAAGTTCATTATATAGTTAGCTATCTTCTCTCCTTTCCCTTGCGTGCATCGGAGTAACTCCTCCATAACATCGTTGTTATTTATTGTGCTAATAAACTGTTATTTAAAAGCTTTTGTAAAAGCCTTCCAACTCGAAATTTCGGCCTTCTCTATTCTGTACCACATGCTGGCCCTTTTTGACAACATGTAAGGAATCACGGCTAACATCTCTTTGCTTTCATGCCTAGGCTCTCTTTACACTCCGTAATTCGAGACAGATATTCTTCGGGATCGTCTTTTCCTACACCTGAAATATTACTGTTCCAGCCTTGTACGATCTGTAACTGGTAGAGAAGATTGGATCGCTCTTCTCGTTGCTTACGTGGCTGGGATGATTTCTTCTTCCGGTGTCTCGTTTTCTTGATTGGTTCGTCGTCAAAAGACGAGTCACTTTCAGAGCTGCTAGGACTATCCTGGCTGCTATGGCTGCTATCACTACTAGTGTCGCTGGAACTACTACTGTAACTAATTTTTCGGCTTTTCTTAACTTTCCTCGGCTTATTTTTCGGTGTTTTCTTCTTGCTTTCAGTTGTCTTGGTAGGAGTAGGCTCCTGGACTTTCGGAGTCGATTTGCTTTTTCCAGGCGCCTCACTATCATTACTATCCCTGTCATCGCTACTACTTTCCGACTCCGAGTCATTTTCCTGCTGAGATGTTGGTTTCTTGGAGGACGCTGCGGCGAACCAGGGTAATTCAGCGGCTTTCAGCGTAATTTTCTTTTTCTTCGTTTGACTGGTCTTACTAGTTTCACTAGTCTTCTTGTTTTCGGCCTCGGTAGTTTCGGCGGAGGCTGAATTTAAGCGGACTGGCTGAACAGAAGACTTAGTCTTCGGACTAGGTGTTTTTAACTCCCACGTTTTCGAGGTCCGTCCCCCCTCCGATTTTAGAATCGGCTGCTATGTACCTCTTTCGAGCTCTGCATACAGCATGATGCCAATGAAATTAGACGTTCCTGTCGTTGAGCTAAGAACCGGGTTGAGGAAGGATCACGTCGTCGACATCGCTGTTGGCTGATTTCTGGCGGAATTGGTGACAAATATTAGAGGCGCAGGATTAATCGATTTCTGACTAGGAGTAGCTGGGTCGCCTATAGCGTCAAGTACTTGGGCAGAAATAAACGATGGCTGTTGAGTTACTACGGCTAGTTGATACTCTTGGCTGGCTAACCCTTTCTCCCCTGAAGTCAACGTTGTTAAGGCTTGGATTTGTTTTAGCGAAGTGTTCATGATTTCTTCTAAGCCTTTATCTCCAGCGTCGGTTTCTGATGGAGCAGCTGAGCAGGCCTCTGGATCCTGTTGATTGGATTTACTACTCTACTTTGATTTAGTTTTCCGATGATTAATAATAGCTGTGAGGGTTTTCTCTGCACTGGATGGAATATCACCTCCGTTATCCCACTCGTACCAAGGCACCTGTACACTAAGCACAGCCTTCAATATCTCCGCTCTAAATAGTCTGTCTCTAAGGATGGCCTTAATTCCTTGCGTGCCAATTTTCAGCTAAGCAAGTTTTTCCTTCAAATCGTCTTCGTCATATTTGCGGATTTCTGCAGCTAAACGTCGGATATCTCTGTCTTTGCGTAACGCGTCCATCAACGTTCTATGATTTTCCATATTATTATTTGGCTTTGTAACAGTCGGCGGATAATTGTTGATCGTAAACTAGTACTAACGGCTTTTAGAATCGGCTAGATCTGTTACACAGGATCACCGAAAGCTAGATTTTTTTATTTAGCGAACAATACCAGGCCGAGAAATATATGGTTACCTAGGGTGGTTGATTTGCGACTCCGCAATTCAGGTCGTAGGGCCCCCCTGGGATCGATCACTCTCGCTGATAAGTCCAAACAATAATAAAAAATTAGGGAACGCGAGTAGGCTGTGAAACGTTTAATCCGTGGTCGATTGTTAATTTTGGGTAATTGTATACGATGGGTAATGGATACTCCTAAACCAACGAGAGATCAAATTTGTTGCTAGATCCCAAAAAGGAAATTCTTGCATGCGAAACAACATCAATAAAATTACATACGTATATATATGGATGATATAATTATTTTAATATATATGTAAAAAGTTTTAACATGTATAAAATTTTTCAATATAAATTAATAGATGTATTCATAATATATCAATAGATAATAATAATATTGGGCAAAACAAATAGTAGGGGGTAGACAATTTAATCCTTGCTGTCACCTAGTTTGATTCACGATCAGGCTGCAAGCATTCTCCTTTTTAATTCCCCCGGGGTTATTCCGATAGTCGGTGGGATGGCTACGATTCGAATCCAGTGAGCGTTCTACGGACTGACGGACGGTTCATTGAAGCTCGCGCATTGTTAGATACGTGTTCCACTACTCATTTTATCACGACCGAATTTGTTAGGAAATTGAATCTATCGATGCAACTAGTGAAAATATCCGTAGGAGCGGTAAAAGGTATGAAAACTGAAGCGCAGGGATTGGTCAAAATAGTAATTAAATCACGTTTAACGAATCTTCAAAGGACATTGAGCTGTTTCCCAAGATATCAGATTTCGTGCCAAACGAAATATTTCCTAGAGAATCCGTTGACATTCCAAACAATATCCCCCTAGCCGACCCGCAATTTCATATTCCACGACCAGTTGATCTATTGTTCAATGCCGGAACGTCCTTAGCTTTGATGTCAATCGGACAGATCAAATTGTCACGGCAACGTGACTTGTGTTTGCAGAAAAATCAATTAGGCTGGGTGATCTCGGTGGATTGGGCGAGAACATTCAGAAACCGGTATTTTGTAATTTCATCGAGTTGAACAAGCTAATCTCTAAATTTTGGGAGTTAGAGGAATGTGCAGGAATTTCTACTCGGAATCAGGAAGATTTGCAATGCGAAAGTCATTATACCAAACACGTCAGGCGCGATAATGATGGTAGATACATCGTTAGATTACCGTTTAAGGACAACAAAGTCAATTTAGGAGAGTCCAAACCGCAAGCATTCTGACGATTTTACTCATTACAACGCCAATTTTGCAATAACCTCGATTTACAGATAAAATACTCTAAGGTCCTACAAGACTACATTGATCAGGGTCATATGTCTCTCGTAAAGACTGAAAAGTTAGGAGCATATTTCCTACCTCACCGCCCTGTCTTTAAACCGTCGAGTACCACCACACAAATTTGCGTCGTGTTCGATCCGTCAAAAGCACTTAACAAAGCTTTGCTCACCGGACCGATTATTCAACGGAAATTATTCGAGCATCTCTTAAGATTTCACATGTACGAATTCGTGATAACGGTAGACATTGAACAAATGTACCGACAGACTTGGATTGATCCGCGTGATCGAAAATATCAGTATATATTCTGGCAATCGGGCGATGAGATCCTGGTATATCAGTTGAACACCGTAACGTTCGGAATTTCGGCCGCTCCCTATTTAGCAATCAGAACATTGCATGAATTAGCAGAAGACGAGGAAGTCGACTTTCTACGTGGACGATCTGATTACCGGTGCCGACTCTCTCGACGAGATATTGTCCATACGTGATGAGGTACTACCTACCTTACTCCGCAAGGGAGGATTTAACATACGCAAATGGGCATCCAATTATCACCACGCGTTCGACAATCTTGATCAAAAGAGTTTCGAATCCGTAACACCCGATGAAAGCACGGCAACCCGTAAGACATTAGGGATCGTTTGGAGAGCGTCATCGGACGAGCTTGCGTATTCAGTCAAACATATCGATGAGACAAAAAGAGTCACGAAACGACACATACTGTCGGAAATCGCGAAGATTTTCAACCCTCTTAGGTTATTGGGGCCTGTAATTTTGATATGAAGGTCATAATACTGGAATGTTGGAAGGCAAAAATAGACTGGGACGAGTCAGTTTCTCAGGCATTACACACAAAATGGCAATCGTTTGCCAATCAGTTAGAATCATTGAGCGAACTCACCATTCCTCGGCATGTAGAAGTAAACGGTCATACCGAAGTTCAACTTCACGGGTTAGTGATGCTAGCATGTCAGGATACGGAGCTTGCTTGTACTTACGATCGGTGAACACGGACGGCAAGGTACTCGTGCGATTGGCCTGTGCCAAGTCACGCGTTTTCCCGGTGAAACAAACGACGATACCCCGTTTAGAGCTCTGCGGTGCTGTGTTGTTAACGCGATTGTTTAACGGAGCTCGCAATTCGTTCAAGTTCCCTCTGGATAAGATCGTTTTTTGGACGGATTCAGAAATCGTGCTATGTTGGTTGGGTAAATTGCCTCAAGAGCTGAAAACTTTTGAGGGTAATCGCGTTGCCGAGATTCAGGGGATTCCAGAATCGATTGAATGACGTCATGTTCGTAGTGGAGATAATCCAGCAGACGCCCTGTCTCGAGGTCAAACCCCGGCGGAATTCATGCGTAATGAGACATGGTTCAACGGTGCCCAGTGGCTGTGGCAACCGGAGCAAACTTGACCACTCTCGAGGCGAGCATTTGTACTAAACCCAATCGAACCGCCACGTTGATCAATGTCCTCTCGTACTGTCTGCGTCCTCCAAACCGTAGCCGATACTCTAATTTTAAACAGTTAAGGGCTAAAAGAGACGAAGCCGAACGCAGGTTGTTGAGGCTCATTCAACGTGAACAATACGGCAGAAGTGGACCAAGGGAAATGGTGAAATCACAAAGGGCTCAGTGGTAGTTCTTATCGAAAGGGACCATCATTATAGCCAATGGCCTCTGGCAATTGTAACCGAAGTTTTTCCTGAATCAGACAGAATCGTGCGAGTTGTACAAATTAAGACAGCACAAGGCGAATATACGCGAAACGTTACAAGCTTATGCCCCCTGCCGCACGTTACCGACTCCGCTAAGATTTAGTAAGGTGCAGTTATGTCGGGGGACTCGACTCTCGTAAGAGCTAATCAGCGCACGGAAGAAAAGCGAAGCGAACGGATAGAGAAGGGTGAGCTCGGCGCTGCACGCACGCGGACCGGCAGTGTGGCATCAGCTCTCGGAGAGGAATGTTCGAACGTCACGGCGATTTCTTTCTCCTCCCGTCCTACAATTGCTCATCAGGTGGGTAGTGTCTCGAACAACGTGAAACGAGCCACGAGGTTGAGTAGATTATTTTCATTGTTTTTTTTTTTTTTTTTTTTTGGTCGTGAATCGAACGCTTTGACACTATGTTGTGTGTCCGCTTCCGGGAATTCGCTCCTAACATCATCTTTCTTTCCCTCGCTTTCCTCGTCGATATGCTAAGCGGAGTGCGTTCCCGCTCAACTGTAACGATTCGTATTCGTTTTCGTTTTGCGCATATTCGTGCGGAGTACGTTGCCGCTAATTCGTCGAAGTTGTCACGGAGTGGAGTACGTTTCCACATTATCCGTAACACACGCATAATCTATCGTATTTTTATAAGTTTTTTTTGTCTAGTGCAGTTTTTATCATTATCTCCCATGTTCAATTTGAAGTTCAAATAAATGAATCTTACAACGCATTTCACCTAATATCGCTGTCTATTATTTACCTCTTTGGCAAATTTTATCTAATTTCTATTTTTACATGTAAAATTAATCATTTCAAGGAATTAAGTAGGAAATTAACGGTACGGTCATAATTTCTAATCATTTTTTAACTGTGCAGATTTCGCAGGACATTCGAAGTCTGTAACCGCATAATGAAAACATTCAAAGATTTGAAATTATTATTTCAAATGTGAATCCAGAAAGTTGTCATGTAACAAATATATATAATAACTAACTCGTGTATTGTTTACTATGTTGAGTTTTGTTGTTTTAAAATTAAAATCATATCGAAGATATCAGGTAATTAATATTTGATTTTGTTTTACAATTTTTTACATTATTTACATTTACAAAAAAATTTATAAATAATAGTATATAACAATTTATAGCTAATTAAACAACAAATTAACACTTGTTTTCAACGTTATTTGAAAATTATTCTTATATTTGAGTGTTTTCCAAGCTGTTGCATAATTGTCACCACTGATGTCATACACGATTATTTTAAGCTGTGCATCCTCCTCTAAATAGTCACGCAAGTACATAAATTTGACTACATCATCAATATCATTTCGAGAATCTACCATGCTGACTAAATGCATTTTTATATGATAACCAATTGTTGTAATTTCTGTCAAATTTAGTCACCTCTGCTACCGGCAATTTCAATAATTTCTGTTTCTCAATAAAGGTTGAATTCCCTATAGGTCCTTCACCTGGTAGCGTCTGAGTAACAGTTGTATCTAACGTCTTAAACTTAGTTATCTCAGATGCAATCGCATAGTACAACTCGCGAATTTCCGACCATTCAACACTGTCAGCGTTAGCTTTGTCGATGATACAAAGCGATTCATATGTATCCTCGTATTTATGGAACGCCGCGGTTAAATCCGCTAAACGGAGTAAAAGATTAGGTTTATCAATTACTTCTTCAAGTAACATTATTTTCATTTTAGTAATATTATCTTTCAAAACCGATGCTTTGATCTTAACTACGACTATCGCTCGCTCACTCATATTTTGTTTCGTAAATAACTAGCTTATGTCGTAATGTCCGCACTTAGCTTGATCTTCGCAGTGTTCGTGTCTTGTCTTGTTGTTCTTCGTTGGGGAGCCGTAGCACTGTGTGATGAAGCGACGTGTCGAGTGTCGAGCGACGTGACTCGGAAATTGATAGATGAATGAACGATGAGATAAGGACATGAACCGTCACCTCACAGGAGGCACCAATGTTTCGTCGTGTCCCCAGGCTTTTGATGTCTAAAATAATTGGCGAAAACAAAACACCTAGGAAATTCAACTGTAATTAATTTTTGAGCTTGAGGACAAGGACTCTCGATTAACTTTTTAGTCTCAAGAATCGATGATTGTTTAGGAAAAGTAATAACGTTTAGAACAGAGAAAGTATAAAGAAAAAAATGTAATTTATAAGTCGAATTTTTGAAAAGCAATTATTTCTTAGTACAAAGTGAAAAAAAAATCGTTCTTTTTTGAAAGGCACACATATCCATACATCGAAGAAAATACAGGAAAATATTTATCGTAATTAAGTTCTTACCAAATTAGTTCGTATACACACGACCTTGAACAGTTTTATAACATTACATTAATTACTGTTCTGTCGGGTTTCCTCTGGGGCCGAGTTCCACCGAGGCGACGGTGTTGATGCTGGCTCCGGGAGACTCGGCATAGAGCAGGTGGCGACACCTCCGGTGCTTGACGGGAACGAGTAGGGATCTTGACTTGCTGCGAGCGCGGGTAGCGCCGCCGGCCTCGTGTCGCGCGCTATCAACGCAGCGCCGAGTCAGTCGCATTCGAGCAGTCTTACGAGTCACATCGTATCACACAGCTCTAGCGAAACCTTGAAACGAACTCGAAACGAAACGCTTACGTCCGTCCGAACTTACTCGTATCGTCAGTATAGTTAGGCTATTGGTGCAGTGCTTCTTTTCTGGCTTGATTCTTTTTTCACACCTCTTAACTAATTCTCTCTTCATCTATTGCTTGGCTTTGAGACCGCGCACGGGTCGCGAACGGAATCTCGCGGAAGGGTCCGCGCGCGAGCGATACACGACACGACCGGGATCGGTGGAATTGCGGCCACCCTTCCTTCGAACGACTCTAGGGATCAGACCACACACACACACACACACACACACACACACACACACACACACACGAACATTCGATTGTCCATACTTCTCTCGACACGACTTGCAAATCTTTGTATTATTTTCGAGAGGGGTTTTATGCCGCGAGGCTTTCCCCTCTCAAGTTGAGCGATTAAACATCCTCATTTTTCGCTCAAACGAGTCTTATTTTTTATACCCTGACTTCCCTTCCTTTATCCACACAGAAATACCTAATCAGCGGAAATCCGCATAAAGTGGCTTTTCGCGCGCGTCTTTTCAATTATTGATCATGGTTTCAACCCACGTCAAAAATCCACGGCCGAGGATATGTGGAATCCCGCCGTTGATGATAATTGTTTGAATAAGAACTTGTGGAGTTCTGTCATTTGAGTCAATCGAATTGAATATGCGAGTCTAAAATACACCACGAAAATCTACAATGTACCTTTAGACAAGGATGGGATTGTGTGTGATGAACACTTCGTCGCTTCGGACCCGTACTCGCACTTGGGATGCGTCTCGATCTCGGAGTCAGCTTTACACACCGTCACGTGCCTGGGACAGACTTCTTCGTGCGCGCTTGCTTCTTTACTAAAAACCCGAGCACGCTCGCTCGCTTCCTCTCCCCTCTCCCAACTGTATACAATTCGGAGAGCTTCGCCTGCGAATCGGAGACCCTGCTTACAGTGGCGTCATCCAAACCCCACTCTCCTACTTATCCATTCTACAATATGAAAAATTAAATTGTTTATAATATTAAATTTTGTTATAGCTAAAGTTAACATAAAGATATTGGTGAAGGTACTTTCAGTAGAATTTATAATATGAGATTTTAGATTTTCTATTCGTTATGTTTGAAAAGTAGGTTACATTATAAAAATTAGAAATATTTGCTTTGACTGAAGTATTAAAATAAAAGTTTTGACTTAATATACACTATAATATGCAAGACTCAGGTTATAACCATGAGAATGAGATAGTCAATAAGGGTGATCGCCCGCGTAAGAAATCTTGATTAAGTATACATTCTATAAGGAAACGAATTAAAAATGAATATTCTTCTTCAACATTGTACAGAAGAAGCTCCTGAAATAATTAGTAATTATAAAGTAGAAGCAATAGAACTAGCACTGACATTAATTAAGAATCAAACTTTCTGCCTTAATATTATAAAAGATGAACATTTGGAAAAGCTAATAATATATTCTGATGAATCTGTATTATCGTTTTTTATAGATCTCGATCTCAATAAGAACAATTATAATGAATTAGTAAACGATACATAATTGAGAAATGGCGGCCCTGATGGAAATTACCCCAAGAACTGGCTATTTATTAGGTAGTAACTAGGTTAAATCCTAAGAACTGGCCAGTTACTAGCCTGTTCTTAGACTGATTTCTATCAGGGGGTATTTATCCATCTTATTTCAATGTTTGTAAAGCGATATATTAATGCAAACTTCTAAAGTACTATGTGGAAAGTGAGACAGAGGTTGCAGTATCATTGCAATCGATGTTAAATATGACTTCTGAGCGATTATGTGAAGCAGTAGCAATGAATTGGGAACCATAAATTTTAAGGAGATTAGAACAAATGGTGACTGTAGGATTTGATAGCTCGTCGGGCCATACAAATCCTCACCAAAACTATCAGAGCAGTTTAAATGAAAACACAAACGCTCAACACTCTCTTTTTGTAAGCAGTATGGTGGTAATTCAATTAAAAGAAAGATCAGACCAAAATAGTTGGGTTAATCCAATTCCTCAATCTGGTCGTTTTTGTCGTCCAATAAGAATAGCCTTAGAGAAAGAAGATGAGACCACAACTCTACGCGGGTTTCAACGTTTAATTGATCAAATCAACACGCTTATTCCACACAAATTTATTATGCAAAATTTGAAAAAAGTTAATGTTTATAAAACCATATTTGATGGTAAATGTGTTAACATGTTAGTTTTTAAAAACAATTAAAATCAGTTTACAACACAGGTCTGAAATATTTGTTAAAGCTTACCTTAATTCACTTCAAATACCGCCATTTTTAAGAGGATGTGGGAGCTGAAAACACTGTTTTACTGTTCCATATAACTTTTTGAATAAAGCTTTCAATGAAAAACCAATGCCAGAGCGCCATAGTGTTGAGTTTAGTTAATCATTCTATCGAAAAAAAATACTAATCGAACTTTTGGTTTTTGTAAAAGTTGTGAAATACGAGCAACGTGTGTTTATGCGATTACAGCGCCAACCTCAAACAGCAATTTTACTTATTAACTTTTTTTAATTTGAAATTTTATCAATATAATGAGCAGAGTGCCATAGGTTTGAGATAAGTGAACCATTAGACCAAAAGAAAATATCAATACGGCTTTTAGTTTTTTTTGGCATTTGAAATACTAAATACTCCGTGGCGAATTTGCGAAACTATAGCTCCCACCTCCCCTTAATGTCCTGGGAGAAACAACTCTGGCCCACCGTAGAGAGATTCTACTAAACAAATATATTTTCAAATTAACCAGTCTCAAAAAGCACCCATTTTTATCAAATATTACATTTTTAGAGAAATCTACTGAAAAAAATAAAAAATCTAAATCCAAATTTATCACGAGAACAGTTCTGAAACACTATAAAAACTTAAAAACAGACTTACAACAAATATTTCAAACAGACCTGCCTTTAACATACAAATTCCCTTTAAACTGCCAAGACGTAGACATCAACAAATGATGTTACCAGGGGCTCTACAAGCAATGTCGAGTGCAACCTTAACGAAATTGTTGAGCAGAACTACCCTGAGTGCGATAGAGTCTATGTAGATCTTCCTTTTCCTAGTATATAAACACCCATCATCATACCATGAAAACTGCCACAAAATAATCAGACACAAATAAATCAATGCCTCATCTAGCACTAAATCTGAAACGCTATTTGCTATTCCCATAGCGTCTCATCATCTACCAGGTACATAAAAAGCAGCAACTTAAAAATGCAATTATCTTTTTCGACTCAAAATACATTACTTCATTCTCACTCATATTTTATAAATACTAACGAACAACTCGGTGATCAAAATACAACAGGCATGACTACACGGTCATCGAGATTATAAAGCCGAGCAGAAGCGCGACTGAGTGCGATGTTGCCAAACTGCCAACCGTAACAACATGAGTCAACGACGAGTCGGAGCGCTCTCTCAGCTGACTAGCTACGTACCGTCGGCACTCCCTTAAGTGTAGTGAGGCCAGTGGTCAAATGAAGTGAGCGCGAGATTACCCTTCTCTGGGTTTCATTTTGCGAAACCTCCGATCGCTTAGCAATCATGTGACCTCCGCACTACCACCTTTTTCACGTCAGTCTTTTGGCCCTAGCCCTGACATTTGTCAGCAGGTTCCTGATCAATATTTTCTGGTTTTAAAAACCAGATATTGTCAACCCAGAAATTCACCTTCACGAAACTACAGCTATCGAAAATCATACGTTTTCACGGCTCGACATAGTCCGTCTCGCAAAAGTAAATTCACCAGATCATGGAAAACCTCGGGTTTTCTCGGCACAGCACGGCACATTCCCGGCGATGGTTGGGAGTATGTCAAATCTATATGTCGAGCTTATTTTATTTTATATCTATTTAGATGTAATGAACCTATCCTAGAATCTTTCAAACGCAAAAATTCATTTAGAATCACAACGATATGTTGCGAGACCATCAACTTTTGAATTAAAAAAAAACACCTATTTATTAATAATTTTCTTTATTTTTAAATGTTATTTTTGCTTGGTTTATCAATACAGCTCATTTAACATTAAATAACTCAAGAACAAACGGAAATTGCACAGGATAAAATGTAACATTTTTTATTGGCACTGTCGATTTAAAACTCCCTTGAGATTCGAGCTTTGATTGTTACTATATTCCTTGCCAGCAATATATTGAAATAAATGTTTGTATTTATTGCAGAAAAAAAATATGGAGATCGTTACATTTCTGTAATAACAAAATAAGTTTAATTAATAAACTGTAAGAATGATATGTAACGTTCTAAAACTTAGATACTAATAAAATATTAATAAAATAATTGCAAAAAATAATATTAAGTTGATTTGTCGATTGAGTGAAGAAGCAATTTTATTTAAAATTAGTTGCGAGACAAATGTAATCGGAGTATGTTTGATTTAATAAATCGACTAATTGTTTCTCATGACAGACGTAAATGTTTTAAATTTTGTTTTCAAATGGTACTAGGTTCTATATTTATCTAATTCTATTAAAAAAGGGATTAAAAATCTAACGTACAAGCTGCTTTGTTACTAACCTTACTTAACTTTTTCCGTTTTCTATTAGCTTTACTGTCTTAGTTATTTCTAGTAGATTGTGATCCATTTAGATAATATTTCTCTACTTTAATATATTTTAGAAAATGCTTGTTATTTAGGACTTGTTCGGCATCTTTAATAGAGCCGAATCTAACTTTAACAATTGGTGGACTATTTGCCTTCGTATATTTGTCAAATCTTTTTATCGAAATTTTACTCAAGTTGATACCTCTAATCTTACTGAACTCTCGTTTAACATTCTCCAAATCCTCCTTCTGAGAACTCAATGGAAAGTCCTTAATAAGAAGGTAATGCTTCGAATCTATAATAAATACCCATAAAACAACATACTGACAAAAATAAAAGACATTAAAAGTATTAAAATGTGCTAAAAAAAGAAAAAGATTACATACCATCTTTGCATGGATATGTATTCAAAATCATGGGAAAATTTGATCTTTCGACCTTCTTTAGACGTAGACAAATCATACTCCAGTACTCGAGCTTGCTACCTGCAAAGGAAAAACTCGTCGTGATGTTGTGAACAGCTTTCTTCAAAACAGGTTAATGGTGTAGTCCGTATGCAAGTTCTTTTTCAACTGATAAAGTGTTTCAAGCTAGCTTGAAACGATTTTGAAAACAACTGAATTTGTTCCTAATAGTAACACACTTAACGTCTCCGGTAACTACGATGTAAGATTCCTATCACTGAGAAAAAAATAAAGTTAGGGTTACTTGATAGCACAAAGCAGCACCAACCGGAGAGTCTTTGGTAGCCACAACCAGAGAGTCCGGTAGCCAGAGCCGGAGTCCAACATAACCTCTAAATGTACCTACGCTGTTTTGCTCGTAAATAGCAATTTGCTTCTGATTATACTGCATTAATCGATCATATTATCTATTATTGTTAATTTTCTAGTTTACGAACAATGTAGATGCGGTAGCACGAGTTCGAAAATTCATCTACTCTGGCCTATTGGTTTGTCCGGTACTGGCTACCGGACTTTCTCCGGTTAGGAATACTTGACAATGCTTACTTGAGCAACAACGGTAGTGGCTACCGGACTCTCCAGTAACCCTAACTTTTTTTTTCTCAGTGTGAGACTTACATACAAACATTAATACAATTTACGCAGGACTCTTACCTTCATCAATAACTTGTCCGTATCCAATTATCTTGTTGCAATTAAAATAAAAGGTTTTTATTGTTCCAACCTTAGCTTGATGATACCAATCTTTTATCAACTTTTCTTGATTTATAATAATTTCTCTGACGGCCCAATTTGCTATTTCTCGATTATAAAAAGAACTCACTGCTCCGTGCTGGTGGATGTTTACTAAATCCTTTATTTTTTTTTTTATGTTACTGATGCTTATGCCGATGTGCCTAGAATAATGAGCATATTCTTTTAAACGACAATCAAAAAAAGGTACTCCCGGTGTTAATTTATAATAATAATCCCTGCAAGGTTTAATATTTTTTACAACAATAACCGACATTGTTACACCGACGTTAAGCAATAGGCACGAATCATGAACGGTACATGAACACACACACACACACACACACACACACACATATATATATATATATATATATATATATATATATACAGGGTGAGTCATTTTAATCTTTAATCTCAATTATCTCGTTGGAAAATCATGCCAGCGAAAAAAGTTTCGGATAAAAGTTTTAGGATTCTTCCCTGGCTATCTGATGATGTCATTGGCAATATCATTGAGCGTGACCTTCAAGGTCATTTGAAGGTCAAGTCAATTTTTTCAAATAGAAACCCCTACTTTTGGCACCACATAACATTAACACAACATTTAACTCCAAATGATATGATTTTGCTAGTACGTTTTTGTCGATGGGCAATACGAATGATTCAACAAGATCAATACTTTCTCAGGCACGTTCTTTTTTTCAGATGAATCAACATTCAGAAACACTGGAGAATTGAATAGATATAATTGCCATTATTGGTCACATGAAAATCCTCATTGGTTCAGGCCCATAGACAATCAACACCGCTGGAGTGTTATGGTCTGGTGTGGAATCATCAATGGCTATTTGATTGGTCCTTATTTCTTTGAAGAGAATGTGAATGGGGTAAACTTTTTGAGATTACTTCGAGACATTTTACCTGAATTACTAGAAAATGTAGACCTAGCAACAAGGCTAAGAATGTGGATCCAATTAGATGGAGCACCACCACATTATGCACGCATTGTTCGTGATTATTTAAACACCTGCTACAATGTCAGGTGGATTGGTCGAGGTGTCCCAGTTGCCTGGCCCCCTCGTTCACCTGATTTAACCCTTCCCGATTTTTACTTATGGGGATATCTTAAGAATGGTGTTTATGCTCAACGGCCAACAACGCGAGATAATATGATCGAACGCATTCGTACAGCTTGAGCAGCAACCCCTCGAGATGTTCTACTTAGAACCATAAGACAATTCAGAGCTCGATTTGATCTTTGCATCCAACAAAATGGCGGTAATTTCGAACAACACATTTCGAACAACACACACACACACACACACACACACATATATATATATATATATATATATATATATATATATATATATTACTCAAATTACACACGTTTTTTTTACATAAATGACTTTTTATGTAAAATCTTGAAACCACATAACTGTAACTAGCATACACTCAACTATTTATTAGGATATTTAAAAAAAAATAAACTGTTTACTTACTACTTTTCGTATCTTACTTAATTTATAAACGCGCGACGATCGAAACTACAAAGAACAAAAGTAAAACTGAAGGAAGGTAACTATTGCTAATAATTGGCATTGACGAATGAGTATGAGAATAGTTTTGATATCTACACCTGGAAACTATCTTGATAGCATACATTTTTCCCTAAGGAAAAATATGAAAGATAACTATTATCTATACACAAGTGAAATAAAAGTTCCATTGTAAATGTGATTGTAATTCTACGAGAAGTCGGATACTTTGTAGTCGAAAAATCAAGGTCTTGTATTTTTGAGAGTACACTCACAAGACCAAGTTTTTTTATATTCGTTTGGACATATAAAATTCTAAGCATTATTTGGCATGACCGATCGGATGAAAGAGCCTAGAGCATCATATCACACTTTTTTATGCAACATCGTATTAACCTTATATATGCCTATCAATAATGGCCGTTTTTTGGCCATTTTCATTGTCATATATCTAAATCTATATAATCTAAATTTGCAGAACGGAAGAAGAAGAAAGAACCTTAATTTGAGCCTCAGTTGGTTTAAATTGACCGCTGGGATCAAAAGTTACAAGGATGTTAAATAATAGAAAAAATTGCTAATTTTCGTAAAAAGTCGAAAAATTGGTGATTTTTTGCCATTTTCAAGCCTAGACCACTTTTGAACTAGACAACCATTTTTAACTCTCTAGCACTCAATTTAATTCTTTCTTTTAATACTTTGATTCTATTACAACACATATTTGGATTGCGCCTCCAGACAAAAAGTGGCAATTTTCTGGTTTTCGTTTATTTTCCTCGTGTTAAATTCTCATAAAAGAATTTAAACTGCCTCGCAAAAAAGTTGGGCAAGCATTCGGCCATGCACGCGCGCAGTTTCTCATTCCAAATGGCCCAAAAGATAAAAAAAGTTGGTCTGGTAGGTATGTCCTCAATTTGAAATTCTCAACTTCCAACACCCGAGTTGTTTCCACTCGCTAGTGAATTTGCTCATATCTGTAAAACAGTGCAGAATTAAATATTAAAACCATTATTCGATAAGTAGTACCCGCTTTATCTACGATATACTAACTATATATATATATATATATATATATATATATATATATATATATAT
>QLSS01000696.1:0-13411 GCA_024372645.1 Trichomalopsis sarcophagae | reverse complement strand
TATATATATATATATATATATATATATATATATATATATATCAAAGATAAGTAACGTGAGGGTACTCTTGCTCTAGGTTTATAGGATTATTATGTAAATTAATCTATTTTTATTAATTAACATTGAGTAAAAAAATGTAAAGAATAAATAGCACCACCTTGAAACTATATGGCAACAAATAGTTACAGGTCAATTACTGATACACTACTTTTAGTAAAAAGTAGTATATTGTGCATATCAAGCGGAGAAAATAGGCTAATGGATGCGAGGGTGAGGTGTTTTGTAAACACCTCATCCGAGTCTGAAAAAGCTTTTGTTCCCATGATACACGCCATATTTTTACAACAAGGGCATAAAAGGGTATTTTTAATGCTAGAAAGTGCATAGGCAATCGTGCATTTAAAGTCGCGCACAATGGAGTTATTTTATTTTTGTTATTTTTAATGTTTCAAGTTCACTTTTAAAACAATTATAAAATTGCAAAAACTTACTAAACACGTATTTATAGCGAGAAAAAATGACCTGTTTTCTCCCCTAAGGGATACTAATCAATAAACACAATGGGGATCCAGTAAAATTAACGTAGCTAACAGTAAACCGAATATTCTCCGTTACCTTTGCTAAACATCGGTCAAGGTATGTTTAACTCGATTTTCTGTACTAGTCGCCACACTTATTGGGATTTTTAAGGTTAATTTTGTACAAAATTCCGTAATATACTCATTTTTCGACTAAATAAAAAAATTCCAACAATTGCAAACAAATATATTTTTAGCGTAATAGACCAAGATGTATAGCATTTTTACATGACATAATTTGTTGCAGCAAATCGATTGTACGATCATATAAAGGATGATGGGCAGATAAAAAGCTATATGTTTTTCACTCGCATTTCCCTTCGTTATCTTTAGTTATTAACAATTTATTGCAAAAAAACAAGCGATTTAGGTCTTTTTCTGTTTATAACTTTAAAACTAAAGGATCAATCGGAATGCTCCAACGAGATGATTTGTAGAGAGTAAGAATATCTAGAAAGTGGAAAATGAATAGTCGAACGTCTCAATCCGATAATTAGATCCAGATATAATTAGGAAAAAACGAAAAATTTTGCACTTTTGAGAAAATGCATGGCTACGTCATTTTTTGAGTTGGAGTGCTAGAATTTTGGGAAAAAGTAAGGAGTATAATGTTGTTTATATGTGTAAAAGTTAGGAGATGTCGCATTATTAGTTTGCTCAAAATCGCGATTCGAAATTCGCGGTGCATTTTTTTCCGGCAGACCTGTATGCTCTATACTGTAAGTCCAATTAAAATTTAAAAAAAAGAATCGATCAAGTGCATGGAAGCATACGATAAACCTTCGTAAAGTTCGCGAAAATCGGCCGAGCGCGCGCTCGCAGTCGAGTAGTGGGGGACGGAGCAGCGGCGGAGGAGAGGCGTACATATAGTAATAGGTGCACATGGCGCTCATGTTACTTATCTTACAAATGTAAGAGTGCTCTCTGCATTATTGGTTTTTAGACCCAAAATAGAAAAAAATCATTTAAATAGTTGCAGTAGATACAAAGAAATGTTAATGCACTCTTACATTTGTGCGTTATTTGAAGGTAGGGTAGACGAAAGGCAGAGGGGAGGGCTTTAAAGATTTTCAAAAATCACATAAAAATGAAAAAATTTTACATTATTCGATGGGGACCAGGGTGGGGGTAGGTAGTGGGAGTGGTGGGGGGTAGTCTAGCAAAAATGATCATATAAAATAGGAAGATATATGCACACAAATATATCGTATATACAATATATATGATGGAGCTGTCCTATGCACGGAAATCATGCAGAATTATTGATAGTTCTTTCAGCAAATTGCATATATATGTATACATAATATATGTATGAATAAACCAATAGATCTGGACTTGTGCGGACAAAATTGGAAACGAAAGAGGAATTATGCAGACGTCAGCATAATTTTGTGATGATTGCTATAGTGAAACAGGACTTATACGAACAAGTAAGACTCTTTTCTATATATGATCACATATTATGTGATTCCTTTGGCAAGACTTCTCCCACCACTTCTCCATCATCCCCCCTGCCCCCACCACATAACGTAAAATTGTTCAATTTTTATATAATTTTTGAAAATCTTAAAAGCCTCCCCCCTTCACCAAATAACGCACAAACGTAAGACTGCTCTCTGCATTATCGGGTTTTAGACCCAAAATAAAAAACATCATTCAAATAGCTATGCTAAGAAATGTTAATGCAAAGGTAAGTAACGTGAGCGCCGCGCGCACCTACCCATGTAAGAACTGTCGAGACTGAGAGTACGAGCCAGTACTGGGTTTTTACTTGTAGACGATTAATTGTCTGCCTATATTGGCTCGACTATTTTCCCATTACTGATTTGATAAGAACTAGCCAGTATCGGATGAATGCGTAGTCCTAGTAAATATTGCCGAACTATAGTTGTGCTTAATATTTGGAAACCATCTCGCGTTATAAGTTCAGTCGACTCCGCCCGTAGTTTCTATTGATCAAAACAAAAACACTTCCATAACCTGCCTAACCTCTTTCTGGTATAAATAAACGAGCAAGAATTTCTTCAGGATCTGCGAGCAAACACAGTTTGAATTCTTCAGTGTGCTCTGAAACTGATAGTGATGCAAAAGTTATTAAAACGACTAGTTTTAGAGACTCTAAAATAAACGCTAAACGTGTATATGAACATGACGATGAAAATGACACAAAATCTATTACTATGGACAGGTAAAGCTGATACAATTTTTCATTGAAATAACATTTATTTTCTAAATCTTATTTTTACAGTGAAAAAAACACTGATATTGATGAATATTTTTCTATGAAAAGCCTTGAAAGGTATCAATGTGACGATCTTGATTTTGCCAAATCGACTGATAGTTGTGAAAGTGAAAGTTTCGATCAGATAGTTAGTGAACAAAATCAAAATTCACAGCTATTTATAAAACCAACATGAGTCAAAAGATGATCTATCTTTAAAACAGAAGCTTCAAATGTGGTGCATAAATAATATTTTCACGTTACGGAATACAACAATAACTGAATTACTACAAATTATTCGGACTGAAGTACAAGAAGATCTTCCAAAAACAGCAGAAACCTTATTAAAAACCAAGCATTTTTCAAACGAGACAAAAATAATTCAAACCTCGAAAGGTAATAATGGTATGTCGTATTTATGCCTACAAAAAGCTCTGGAACGAATGATTGAAGCTGGTGACTATGAAGAAGACTATATAGAGATCCTAGTGAACATCGATGGACTAAATATTTACAAAAATTCAAACCGACAGTTTTGGCCGATTTTAGTAAAAATATTTCATCCCGACTACACCTGTGACCCAGCTGTTGTGGCTCTTTATTGTAGAGACTCCAAACCACATAGTGCTGAAGACTTCATGGGTCAATTTATCGACGAAATCGTTAACCTAACTTTACATGGATCAAAAATTCGTGATAAGCTGTATGATTTTCGAGTAGCAGGGTTTATTTGTGATACGCCAGCACGCGTGAGTTGTAAATGTACAAAAGGACACGGGGGATTCTATGCATGCGAGCGATGCGAGGTTAAGGGTCGTACAGTCAACAAAAGACGCATATGGGGAAATCTACAGAAAATATGCGATATCAACCTCGGCACAATGATTTCAGGGCGATTTAAATTAAATTTAAATTCATGGAAAGTAGCCATTGTTCAACGGCATGTACTCAAGCTCTGGGGGTGCAAACGGTAAATGCGTATTTATAGGATCAAAGTATGAGATAAAATCTTCAATTTTAGCCCTGGTGAGTTAAAAATAGTTGCTTACATTCAAAGTTGTCTTGGTCTGAAAATAGCGAAAAATCGAAATTTTTCATAAAAAACACAAGGTAATTTTTTTATTTTAAAATCCTAATAACTTCTTACTCGGGCAGTTGTCGTCACCCATCCGGGGCTTAAATTGAAGCTCCTTTCTTGTACTTAGATTTTACCAAATTAGATTAACATTTTATTTGTTTATTAGCTATATGTATGCTTATCAATTTCTTATGGAAATATGCTTATGGCTTTCAGAGGCCCTTTTTCGACCTTTTTGATTGTCATATATATATAGCTATTCAACAAAGAGGGCTTTAATCTAAATTTTCAAAACCAAAGAACAAGATAAGATCTTCAATTTAAGCCCTGGACGATTAACAATTACAGCCCGAGTCAAAAGTTATCAGAATTTTACAAATCGCAAAATCGCCGGTTTTCGTCAAAAATCAAAATATTTTTGATTTTTCGCATTTTTTAAACGTAGACAACTTTTTACCCAAGCAACCATTTTTAACCCACCAAGGCTAAAATTAAAGATCTTTTTCAGTACTTTGATCCTGGTAGAGGCATTTTCAGTTTGCGCCTCCCAAATATCGAGTACATGCCGTCGAACTTTGCATTTTACTAATTGCTCTAGGTGCCGTATCAAAAAGCTTTTTTTAAATTAAATCGTTTCATTGTAATAATTAATGTTTGTAATTGTTTTGCCGGTTCATTCAAATTTTAACGAATTTTGTTTTAAATTAAAACCCTACTTTGACGCCATTATAGCCGTAGTTCGACGGCATGTACTCGATGTCTGGATGGCGCAAACTGAAAATGCCTCTACCAGGAACAAAGTGCTGAAAAAGATCTTTAATTGTAGCCCTTTTTTTTTTTTTTTTTTTTTTTAATGGCATTTCAAACTCGACAGTTCATGGCTCATCTACGCAAGCCTTCCACGTATCTCTATTTTGTGCCGACCCCATCCATTGCACATCCCCCTTCCGATTTCAATTAAGTCCGTTTTTACGTTGTCCCCCACCTGCGCCTAGGTCTACCTAGAGGTCGGCACTTGGCTTTCCTTTCATTATACGTGCTGCCGTGCGATCGTCTCCCATTCTTGCCACGTGCCCTGCCCATCTTAGTCTACGTGATTTAATTATTTTGTTTATATTCGGTGACGAGTATAAATTGTGTATCTCGTCATTGTGCAGATTCCTCCACTCCCCGGTTTCTTCATCTTTCTTTGGCCCGTATATTTTCCGCAGAACCTTATTTTCGAACACCCTAAAACGGTTTTCTTCCGCTTTAGTTAGCGCCCAGGTTTCGCACCCGTACAAAATTACCGGCATTATTATAGTCCTATATATCCTTACTTTTACATTTCTAGACAGCAGTTTTAATTTCAGTAATCTATTCACGGCGTAGAAGCAGGCATTACCCGAATGAAGTATCTTGTTAATCTTGGCTTTAATTTCGTTTCGATCATTTATGGTTGTGCCCAAATATCTGAATTCGCTAACCTTTTCGAAAGTATAATTTCCGACTCTAAGATCACCCTCACCTTCGCAAATGCCCAGTTTGTCCATGATCATATATTTTGTTTTCGATTCGCTCACCTCTAGCCCCGTGTCCTCAGCCGCATTTATGAGAATTTTCGCATTTCATATGGGGGGATAACGCTGCACCGTTATCCCCCAGTATGTCCAAGTCATCCGCATATCCCAGAATTTGTGTTTTTCCGTTAAGGGTTGCACCTAGCCCGCTAGTCTGCATTTTTCTAACAACATACTCTAGCATTAAGTTAAAGAGTACCGTAGAAAGACCGTCACCTTGTTTCAAACCGTCGCGTATCATGAATGATTCGGATACGTTACCGCCTACTCGGACCTTTCCCGTGCTTCCGTTTAGACATATTTGAATTAATTTCACGAGTTTGTTTGGTATTCCGAGGAGCACAAGGATTTGATACATTTTGCTTCGATTGATAGAGTCGTACGCTTTTTTAAAGTTTATAAATAGTTGGTGTATTGTTTCGCAATGTTCCCATTTTTTCTCTAACAGCTGTCTTATAGTAAACATTTGATCGCTCATCGACCTGTTACGCCGGAATCCACACTGATACTCTCCTATTATATCTTCCGCGAAGGGCGTGAGTCTGACCTGTATTATGTTTGATAGAACTTTGTAGCAGGTAGCTAAAAGTGAGAATCCCCGGTAGTTATTGCAATCTGTCTTATCTCCCTTTTTGAAAATCGGTATGATGATGGATTCTTTCAGTTTTCCGGTATCGTTTCATTTTTCCAAATAGCACATACTAGTTAAAAATGTCTGAATGTAAGCGCGGAGCCCCCATATTTAAGTAGTTCAGCTGGTATAGAATCGTTTCCCGCGGCCTTATCGTTTTTTAGTTTTTTGATCGCGGCTTCTACTTCTTTGTAGGTCGGTTCTTCCATATGGAGTTCAGCAGTGTGGATTTCATCTCCCGTTTCCTCGCAGTTTTCATGTACGTTTAGTAACTTATCAAAATATCCTTTCCACAGGTTTAGCAGTTCATTTACGCTTGTAACGAGATTCCCGCCCTCATCTTTCATTGATTGCTATCTACTCTAGAAACCCTTCCTAATAGCGTTGATTCCTTTGTACATCTCGCGCGGGTTATTTTCCTTACTGTTAGTTTCTATTTTTCTAATCTCGTTCTTTTGGTACTCGCGCTTTTTGTTTCTGTAAATCACACCCACTTGCTTTCTTATTTCGTGGTACTATTCTACGGCCCTATCGTTTCCATTGTGAACGCTGTCTACTTTAGCCTTTTTGCGCCTTTCAAACCAGAGTTCGCACTCTTTGTCAAACCATGGTTTGCTCTTTGGCTTTTTCTTTTTACCTAGCACTTTGTTCCCGGCCTCTTTTACCGTTCTTTCGATAGCCCCCCATAGACTGTTTGGGTCATCATCTACCTCCATCGGTGTATCTGTGTCCTCGAGAACCTGAAATCGGCTACTTATTTCTACTTGATACTGAATTCGCTCTACCCCGTTTCATAGCTTTTCAATGTCGAAGGTTTCTACTTTGTTCGCCCGTTTACTATTTTGCCCGGCTACTAATTTGGCTCTTAATTTGGCCACTACTAGAAAATGATCCGAGTCGCAATCCGCCCCCCTATAGGTTCTTACGTCAAGTACATTTGTGTGGCGCCTCTTATCGATAAGGAAATGATCGATTTGATTTTGCGTGGCTCCGTCCGGCGATGTCCACGTTGCTTTGTGTATATCCTTGTGCTTAAAGCACGTATTTTTTACTATAAGATCTTTTGCCGCCGCGAAATGTATGACTCTAATATCGTTATCGTTGCTGGAACGCGAGTACTTTTCGGTATTTTTTCTTTTTCCCTTTTTCGACGCGCCTTTCAGCCCTGCAAAAACAAATTTTTTTCGAACGAGAACCAGCCATACAGGACCGAAATCTCAAACAGATAGCAGCTCAAAAAAGAATATAATATAAAAGATTTCTTGAGAAGGACGACTCATTACGGAAATTTTTGAGAATATTTATGGACAGGAAGGAAGGACGACTCAATAACAAATAACTCTTTGGAAATAAAATTATATTGACAGGAAGGAAGGACGACTCATTCACAAATTTTTTCTAAATCAAAATCTACCGAATTTATATTTCAATTATTAAAATATCCATGTTACCGCATATTATCATCACCTACTTCATTGCAACTACATCAAGGTAAGATTTTATAATATCTAATATACATATTTTGTTGTTTATTTCCCGTGGGTTGGGGAACACTCATTTCCACCTGTCCCAAGCGACAATTTTTCTTTCATAAATTTTTTTTTTTTATATCAGATTTTAGTAGAATCACGTTCAGTTTTAAAGTAAAAAATATAACTTTTAAATTCAATATATTTAAATATCTCGCCAACTACATAAAAATTTTTTTTTGCGCTCAATCTTCAAAAATAGTAGTGTCAGACTATCCGAACGATCACAGTATTTGCCATCGCCAATAGCTGTCCTCTTTCTATCTCGAACATTCAACTCCAGTGTAAAATAAAATAAATAGTAGAATCAGTGTTATGTGGAAATAAAATTATAACAAATTCGATTTTCAAACACGGCTATCTCTCGTATAGATGTGACAACAATTCAAAATTTAAATTTTTTTACAATAAAAACGACTGTCTCATATTTAATACAAACTTAGTCAAAAATAAAACATAATTTTTAGCGGTTTTTCCTTTCACACAACGAACATTCAAAACACGTTTGAAACAGAGAAAGCTTTTTTTTCTTCTTCCGGTATAATTAAACATAATTATGACATACCACAGCACTAGTACATTTGCCGTCGGACGGTTCCTCATCTTCAATTTTTCTTTCTTATAACAGCACTCTCCCATTTGTCTCATGTAACACAGGCTTTTGAAGTTTCAGCCTAAAATCACACAACTCTTGGCCCCAATTAGTAATCATCAATGCGTAATATTTCTGAAACTGAGCACTACGTTATTTTTCATTTGGATAATTTTAAGCTTGCATAAATTCTGCCATCGTCACATTTCGACACGCCAAAAAAATAAAATTTTTTTTTCATAATCCCAATTACGACTCTGATCATAAAGAGTGTATTCTTAATGAACAATTCATCACTACAAGTCGTATTCGATTCTTATTTGGTATATTGAATTAAATAATTTTTAATAGCAAACTTTTATTAGCAAATTTAATACAAGGTGGTGAAAATAATTTTTTTTCTTTTTAGAATATCAAAGCATTAAAAAAAAATTTTTTTTTTCATTGTAAACTTATGAGTAATAATTACCACGATTTAACTTGATTTAACTCCTCTTTTCACTGCATAGTTCAACAGACACATTTACGTTTACGATTGCAAATTCATTGGCAATAATTCCCGCAATTCAACGCGATTTTGCTTCTTATTTTATTGCAAGTGATCACCGGATCTGCAGAAGGCCTTATTTTTAATAAGACCAACCCCAAACACAATTCAGTTAACTATAATAGAGAGCAGAAGTAGCTCATGTCACCAGATTTATCTTCAGTGAATTTTCCTTGGCCGGGGGAAGAATTTTCAAACGCCCCGCAAGTCCCTGTTATCACAGTGGAAGATCGAATTGACGATCTTACAGAAAATCAGGAAAACTTACGAGAGTCCTTTTACGCTCTTGAGCAGAGACTTCAGGAGAGCGAGACCAAAGTCGAAGCATTACAACACGTCAATCGACTGGTCCTTAACGGGTTAAATAATTCAATCAAAATCATAGGAGATTTTGAGAAACGGTTAGACTCAGAGAAAACTGAGACCCTCAGACGCATCTCCGAGTTAGAAAATCACATTATCGACATTACCTTTAAAATGGCGTCTCTTTCTCTGGTTTAAGGTTATACCACAATTAACTTTAATAATATTAAATTTTGATAAATCTTGAAGGCGTGCAATAATCATAGCACATTACAAAATACGTCTCATGGCACATCAAGTTATATCAGAGCCATACTTTTAAAAAAAAAAAGAAACTGTAATTTCATTAAACTATTATAACCATTATCCAACTTTAGTACTTAGATACTCTCATATTAATTTCTACTTTTTAAACCATCATTATTACCATAAACATTGAGATATTATTAGGATTTTTATCATGATAAAGTTCGCTCATTAGAACCTTTTGTTTATTAAATTCTTCATTAGAAATAAGTTCTCAAAGCAAGATATTCGTGTGTTAATTTCACAGCACTACTCATTTAATCTTACTATTACCGCAAGGACACTTCTCATAACTGACCTTATGACAGTACGAAAAGGACTGTAAACCAAATTGGAATGTGCAACTCTTGAAAGTCGAGATCCTTAAACTTTCTCAACCTTAATTCATGTAGGTTTTTGGAAGTTAGTAGGACTTGCACTTTCGCAAATCGTGAATTGCACAATTCTCGCAGATTGGTCGCCGGAGGACCCTCGATATTTTCGCCCCTCTGTGTATAAATATAAATTCTGAAAGTCTCGAATGACTAATGTATGCTATTATACATTTTAAACAGCTGCAACTAATTTAACTTACATTCAGTAAAATTTTTTTTTCTCAATAAAATCTTGCTTTGATAGTTGCTCAGCAAATGTAAATTCCTCTCCCACTTTTATGAGATCTTTAGTAACCTCAGTCCTTTGTTGCACAACATTTTTATATAAAGCCTCTCCTAACAGGCTATATACCACAAGCAGCTGCTGATATTAGAATTTGACGAATTATTTAAATCAACCTACATTTAGTTGACGAATCTCTGAGTAGCTCATAATGTCGTTGTCAAAGAAGCTGAAATGGACAACAGAAATGCTAGTGTCACCGGCTACCCCGTAAACAGGGAGCAAGAAGATCAGCACCTTTTCTCAACAGATGCACAACGAAATGTGAGGCCCGCTAATATCTCGTCATTCGTTTCGAACAATATCCTGAATCAAAGAAGAGAATTTACACGGGATCCCAGTTACTCGCTAAATAACAGCGCTAATTCTCTTGAAGAACTTAGTGCTGCGGGTGGAATAAATTGGAGAACACCTACAACGACATCCGAATTCATGCCCATTGTGTCAACCTCACATATCAGTGACACACGAAACTCATCGGCACGGGACACGCTATACACGGGCACGCTGCCGAAAACAACCATATCCACGACCTCCAGCACACATAGACATCACCACACGCCTGTTCTTCAAAATAGACCGGAGACGCCCTCGTTCATGGACCTCCTGGAAATGCGCAGCAGAATCAACCAGGCTCTGGTCAGAATAGCTGCCGAGAATCCTAGCCTCGCGAGTATTAAAACCATTCCTGCTTCCTTGTCTCGTGAGACCTTGGTGCAAATACCCACCGATGTGACGCCCGCGCTATCCTTAAACACGATCAGCAATCACACATCGCTGGGGCAGAGCTGCACGAGCACATATACCCAGGCTAGCCTCAACGCCATCAATATGGGCTCACAATACCTGTATAGTCTTCTACAAGAGAATCTACAGGATTATTCTCTGCCTAGTCATGACCCAAACACTACTTCGGGGCCTAATGCAGAAAAATCTAGGCAGATGTTCAGGCTACAGCAGGACAGGGAGTGTCACCTCCAAAACCCAATGCGGGATCTCAACTACCCTAGCACAACATCGTGGATTAATGATCACATCAATCCACGTCCAACAGAAATCTCTTCAGCAGTATCAATGACTGCGCGTGTATCATGGGACACGCATCAAGCACAGCGTATATTTTACACGCCCGAGAATTCGCCGGAGAACCCAAACAGCGAATTTGACTCGAGGGTGGGAAGTAACATAATTGGCTCACATCAGTTTGCTCATCCTAATTCAAAATCCAGTTCGATTGCACACCCTTATTCGCAGACAAAACCAACAAATATCTTAAATCCATAAAATAATCGCCTGGAATATGACATGTTTAAAAGGTCCAATTTGTCGCTATCGCAAGCTCTGAATCTTATTCCAACATTTGATGGAAATCTAAGTGGGGCATGTATTCAAGGGCTGCTACAAGCTGGAAAATGATATCAATGCTGGACGTATTAATGCGCAGAAGATTCACAACCCGCAGAATACCAACAACGATAGCTCGGGCAACACTAATCAGTATAATAATCAAAATAACACAGGTAATCGTGCTGATGGGGACAATTCCCGCAATACACACAACAGTGGCAGCAACAACTATAGAAATCAGGAAAATTTCAATAACCGGGGTTATGCAGACAACAATCGAGGAAGTTCTAATTTCAACAACAATAGTAACAACACCCGCAATTGTCCCGATAATCGGGGAAACACGCACAATAATGGGTACACTAACACTTGTGGGTATAATAACAGTAGAGGTAGGGGCAACTACAACAGAGGTAGCTATAATGGCAACACCCGCAATAATACTAATAACCACAGAAATTGGGAT
The DNA here is from genome assembly GCA_024372645.1 of Trichomalopsis sarcophagae. Taxonomy (NCBI): domain Eukaryota; kingdom Metazoa; phylum Arthropoda; class Insecta; order Hymenoptera; family Pteromalidae; genus Trichomalopsis; species Trichomalopsis sarcophagae. The sequence goes on along the minus strand of QLSS01000696.1, from coordinate 1,597 downwards.
AACATTGGATACTTCAATGACAATCGACAAGACTCCTATGAGAAAGATCAACACATACGACAAGTCCACGATTTCTTTGATAGGAATCGCGACATACGTATAAGCAACACTAATCAGGAAAGAAACCAAAATAATAATAATCAACTGAACAACAGGGGCTCAAATCCTTTAAACTAGTAAGCTGCTCGACTCAATCCTTAGGGGACGAGCAGTGTATTATACTCAATCCTGGTAAAGATAATCAAATTATACGGGGTGCAAATAAGGGTGCAACCACATCAGAGCAACCACCTGCTGCGATAACAAAAGAAAATTTCGGTTTAAAAGACCATCCAACCTCGGTAGCTGTTGAACCTACACCAGGGAACCTTGAAACTCCCACTCAGTACACTCCAAAATAAAGGAGGTTAACATTAAATTAGCTAAAGTGGGCCGTTTTCCACCAGTTATCACGTTAAGAATCCCCAATCTGGCAAGTAACCAAGCCGACTTTTTCATTGACACGGGGTCTGACATATCAATAATTAAGACAAGCTATGTCGATGAACATTCTGTAAAAATTGACAAGTCAGTTGTTCTGGCAATTAAGGGAGTAACTCCAGGAACATGTTACACCTTAGGGAAAATAAACTTGGTAGCCAACGATGGCGTACCGTACGAATTACACTTAGTCCCCGACAGCTTCCCCATAAATGTAGAGGGCCTGATCGGTTGGGACTTTATTGACGCTCATAAGGCACGTATTGATGCCGCAGAGAAGCGTTTAGAATTGTGTAATGATATTTTTATTCCCTTCAAGCATGAGGAGTGCTTTCATATCAAAGGCAGAACGAGACAAATTATTTTTGCGAAAGTTACAAATGTCAAGGAAAAGGAAGGTTGGGTACCTTTGCAAAACTTAGGGCCAGAGTTATTATTTGGGAATTTTTTGGGCAAAAATAATGATGGTTACACGTACGCCGAAATTTTGAACATAGGAACAAAAACTGTAACCATACCCGTACCCCAAGTCCTTCTAATACCATGTTTCACTACAAAATCCTCTAATGACATGGACGTCGGTGAGGACGATGTCGCAAGTGTCATTAATAAAGTCAATATTTTTAACTTATTTTCTTGTAATACGATCAAGAAACCAATTGATGTTGCTGTACGTAACCAGTACATGCTAGATAATCCACATTTTCTTAACGAGAGGGTAGACAAAATCATAAGTTTGGTCGACGTTAGCAGCTGTAATGCAGCCGAAATACAACACGTGCGCGATTTAATTTCGGAGTTTTCGGGGGCTTTTGGTTTAGACATGAACAATTCAACATGAAATTAAATTAAAAACTAACAAACCAATTCGTTTGAAAAGACATAGGTACGCGAGAATAATTCGCGAAAATATTTTAAAAGAGGTCGACAAACTGTACGAACAGGGTATAGTAGTCCCCTCCAAATCTAACTATTGTAGTAATCTTTGGATCGTGCCTAAACAACCAGGCCCGGATGGGGAGCAAAGGTGGAGATTGGTTACGGATTTCAGTGATATAAATAAAGAAACGGAAGGCAGTGCGTGGCCAATCCCGTTCACCAGCGATATCCTACAACA
>QLSS01000695.1:0-41018 GCA_024372645.1 Trichomalopsis sarcophagae | reverse complement strand
TTTCCGAGCAGCGTAACCTTGCAGGGAGGTGTGTCTAGGCCTTCTCCGTACTATGCTAGAGTTTTAGCAAAAAATTTTGGGTTAATTAGAAGTTACGTGCGAAAAACCGCTGATACTTAGAACACGCACCCCTTCTACGAGGCTAGGGGTGGTTTCTAATTTTTCCGAGCAGGCTAATCTTACTTAAGATTGTTGACTGTACCTGTCTTTAATATTCACTATCATTTCTTTGTTTTTTCTTTGGTTAATCGATAGTTGTTTGCTATATTCTCTTTGTTCGCCCATCTCACCCCTTCCAGTGGTGGTTTATGCAGTTGTTTTTGGTGCATATCGTTTTATTTCATGTGGTATTAGTTTTTTACATTTAAAACAGTATAATTATTATTATAAAATAAAAAAAATAAAAAATTTGATTTTCGTTGAATCTTAACGTTGCGAACTTCAAAGCCATCATGAGGAGACTGGACGCAACCAACAACAATGCGCAAGGTGACTGCAGATTCCTACCTCTAGCTGTCACTCTTTCTTCCAGCGCGCTGGCCAGCACCATCATAGTGGCCAAGGCCAGGAAGCGCAAGCTTCACACTATTGAATTGGATGTTGCACTACTGGAGGAAGCGAGAGCACTCTGTCTAGACCACCAGGGACTAATCAACATCAATGAGCTGCTTCTTCCAGACATCCACAAGCTGCGAGTCAAGGCCAGCCTGAAGGCAAAGAGGAGAAGGGGATACCGCTCTTACGTGAGGGACGGGAGAATCTTCATCCGTTCTGGCGAGGACAACGAACGGGCCACCATCATCACTACAGATATTGATCTAGAAGCTTTTTTAGCTCGTACACCGCCGTCTAAAACGTCAAACTAATCCACATCTACTTCTAAAGCGTCTCTGTCCAAGGGCCTAAGTGTCTGTCATTTCAATGCGAATTCCCTTAGGGGTCACATTAAGATGATCAGGTTCTTCTTGTCCACTCGTTCTACCTTCCACGTAATGGCTGTAACCGAGACCTGGCTGAGCGACAAGATATCGTCCATCCCTTCACTGGACGACTACACTCTGTACAGACGGGATAGAAACAGGAATGGTGGAGGTGTGGCTCTCTACATCCATCACTCATTGACAGCTAGTATTATCTCCTCATCTGATGGTGAATGGTCGGGCAAACCAGGTAAGCCGGAGTATCTTTTCTGTGAAATCACAGCTAAGGGAATATCTCCCATCTTCGTGAGGGTTGTGTATCGCCCTCCTCATACTCCCTTTATCCAGGGATCTACTTTCATTGAGCAACTAACAAAACATATGCACAATTACTTCACGAAGTGTCATCATGGGTGATTTTAATGCAGATCAGCTTTCCTCGTCTGAAGACGCCAACTTCATCAAGGCTTTCATCGACGAGAACTCCCTTACTTCTGTGCCATATGGTGCAACCCATCACAGACAAGACTCTCACACCTGGCTCGACCTATGCTTAATCGATGAGCACTCGAGATTCTGTAATGAATCGAGATTCCACGCCACGTACCTGCTACATACACTTACAGAAACTACAAAGGAATCTGTGCTGCGAAGCTAAGGGACTTCCTTAGAGCATGTGACTGGTCATCTTTCACCACGCCAACACTTGACGAATGCATTATCATCCTTAACGACAAGATCACGAAAGCCATAAATCATCTCGCCTCATTAAAGACTGTAATACCTCGACGTAATCGTCACCCGTGGTTCACCACGGCTCTTCGTAACCTTTCAACTGAAAGGAATGGACTCTACAGGCGCTTTCGCAGAAGTCGTCTACCTTGGGATCTATACTTTTATAGAATCCCAAGGGACGACGCTCATAGACAGGTCGAGGAGGCCAGGCTGAATTACTATTATTCACGCTTGTCTACTCTGACCGACGTTGCAGAGATATGGAGAGAGCTTGAGAATCTTCGTATTACTACCTCTAAATCTTCTACACCTGCTCGGTTCTCTCCAGATGCTCGTAACAAACACTTTAGTTCCATCTCAAATGATCCTCAAGCTCCATCTGTTGAGGATTATCTGCGAACCCTCGAGAATCTAGATCTCCCTGAACACTTCATCTTCAGGGCTGTCACAGAGTCGGACGTGTTTAATGCAGTGTCACACTTCAATACCCAGGCCAGGGGAAGCGATGGCATCCCACAGGTTGTAATCTTTAAAGCATTACCAATACTCGCTCCTTTACTTTGTCAAATTTTCAACCTGTCTTTGAGCGAGGCATGCTTTCCTTCTGCCTGTAAATCATCGCTCGTAAGAGCATTAAACATGATCAACTCTCCAACAGCTGTAACAGACTACCGTCCGATCTCTCTACTTTGTTTCCTATCCAAGGCGCTGGAGTGGCTGGTGCACAATCAAATCTCTGAATACTTTAAAACAAGACTTTATCTTGACAATTTTCAAACTGGTTTTCGCACTGGCCACATCACGCAGTCCGGCTTAATTAAGCTGACTGATGATGTTAGGCTTGGTATAGACAGGAAGAAGGTCTACTTCTATTGATCTACTCTCTTCTACTTCTATTTGATTTTAGCAAGGCGTTTGATATGGTGTGTCACGTCAGGCTACTCGGAAAGCTATCCTCCTTCGGCTTCTCCAAGAAGGTTATCCGCTGGCTTACATCTTACCTCTCGGGAAGAGAACAGGCCGTCATTGGTGACAACAATGAGATCTCTACCTTTCTACCACTAAACACCGGTGTTCCACAGGGGTCAGTTTTAGGCCCCTTGTTGTTCTCGTTGTACATCAATGATATTGGTTTTTGCCTAGATTCAGATGTGTCCTATCTAATCTACGCAGATGACCTATAGATCTACAGCCAATGAGACCTAGAGGAGCTCGACTCCTGTTCTGTCAGGTTGAGTGCTAACGCCGAGAGGATAATGGGCTGGGCTACGCTGAATAGACTTAAACTGAATGCAACTAAAACTAAGGCTATCGTCCTGGGTTCCCCTTACTATATAAACGCTCTACCTTCTACTGCTAACACCTATATAAATATAGGGGTGCCCAAGTCAACTTTGAATCATCGGTGCGCAATTTGGGGCTGGTGCTTGATTCCAAACTTACGTAAAAGGAGCACGTTACACAAATTTGTAAACGTACTTACTCTTTAATATATCGGCTTTATTGTTTTCGTAAAAGCACTAGCCTGAGATTGCGCCAACATTTAGTGCAAGCACTCCGGGTTCCTCTCATCGACTATTACTCACTTGCTTACTGCGACCTGACTCAGGAACTTGACTTAAAACTGCAGAGGCTTGTCAATACGGTGATCCGTTATATCTATGGTGTAAGGAGGGACAAGCACATCTCCCCTTGCAGGCGTGAGCTGCAATGGCTTACCACAGCCGGATGTAGGAAATACTTCATGGCCTGTTTTCTAAGAAAAATTTTCAACACCTCAATACCTACTTATCTATTAGACTACTTTGATTTCCACGTCATGCTCAGGCCTGTGAGGGGTGAGGTGACTCCACTGGACATCCCGACCTTCAAGAAGGAGACGCTTATTTTAGACTTTTTGACTTTAGACAGAGCGAAAGCAATTGACTTTATGCGCCCAAATTTCAGAGATGTTCTATTTGATATAACTACTAAAGTTTCCGCACTATTACGAGTCGCCAAAGTGCGTACAAAATTTTGATACACACACACACATATTTTTTTTTTTTCTTTTTTTTCATTGGGCGGAGGGGTAAAAATGCCTTTACGCACGAAGTGTGGGACTCGCCCGTGCTGCACCGTACAACACAGGAATACCCACTAATAAACCCCCTGCCAGATCGCACCGGCAGGGTTCCTCCATACGACTGTTACACCCCCCCCCCCCCCGGAAGCACCCCAAAAATTTTTTTGGGGGGGGGGGGGGGGGGCAGTCATGCCTCGTCTGGGCCGTCATACTTTATGTCCGGCCTGGTGTTATTGCCGACGTTTTCTCTTGTTTCTTCTTCCCTTCTGATGAGATTTAGCCGTTCTATGATGTTAGTCGCGAGGGTAACCACGGCATCCCATCCACTCTGCGACTCGAGCAAGCACGCCCCTAGGCCCTCGGGTGTTAAAGGGCCGCTCCAATACTCCTGGAGTTGCTGTCGTTCTTCCAGGAATCTTGGGCAATGGAATAGGACGTGCTCCACGTCTTCGTCTACTCCAGGGCATATTGGACACTCCGCGCTCCTGTACACTTTAATACGATACAGGCAGCTGCGGAAGCATCCGTGTCTGGTTAGCACCTGGGTGAGATGGAACGTGGTGAAGCCGTTTCCTGCTCGACCACCTGCTGATGTCCGGGATGATGCGGTGGGTCCAGCGACCCTCGATGGACCCACCGCAACAATTCTTTTATTTGTCAAAATTAATTGTGACTTGCAGCAACTAAATTACAAATAAAAAAGAACTGAGATCAATCAAACAAAGTCAAGTTTATTATATGTAATCATGGTGAAGATAAAACAAAAAATTGCTTTGTTCATCAAAGGACTTACATAAGGGGACCAGCCTGGGTTGAACAGGAAAAAATTAAATAAAACAATTATTCTTAATAAAAATATAAATATTTATTTAAACTAAACATAACTTTTTTGCATATAACGTATGTGCAACATATAATATTAGCCACGATTATGTGGTCCTTAACTGCTCTGGGTCACCGGTACTATCCATCCATGGAAAAGTTAAATTTTGATTCTATCGTTGACTTACCACGGGATATCTCAGCTTTGGGCCATTGAATTACCTTGAAATCTTAGGAGAACTTGCTTTAAGTGCCCTTCTATAGACTTAACAGTTTACTTTTCTGAAAAAAATGTTTTAATAATTATTAGGCATAGTTAAGTGCAAAATATTAACAATTATAAGAATAAAAGTAAATGCTACGCACAAAGCATTCACTTAGACTTACTTTTTGAAAAATCTACTCTGTTAAGTCTGTAAAAGGGCACTACCCTAGTGGAAAGGAGATTTCGGCGCAAAAGCTTCGCAAATCCGCCACGGGGTATTTTGAATTTCCGAATTTCTAGAAACATTTAATAAAACACATACTGACGCGTATGTCTGAAATTCAAACTTCCAATTAACGGTGTGTCTTCTTTTACAATAATTTCATTAATAAATATATACTTACCTTAAATTAGAATGTTTGAATAATTTTAATATTTTTATTAATACGTATATACTTACATTCAAATGTTTATAATCATCAAACGACAAAATATTAGACAAAAAATAAGTAGCTCCTCTCTTGTGGAGGTCAGAAACTATAACGATATAGTTCTTATGGTAATAGTTTCCTATTCTATTCTATAAAAATTACATTATTATATGATATATTTGTAAAATATATTCATATAGTATTTTGTATACTTATAGTGCTTGCGCTATTTTATTAAAAAGTAAAACACCCCCTTCTTAACACATAAATAAATATGAGCAAAAATTTTAGAGATAAACATTAGTTAATTTGTCATTAAGATTTTAAAATATGGTTGACAAATCGGTATTATTATTCATACTTTTAGTCGATTTAAAGGAATAGTATATAAGTTTTATACTGTAGTGAAATTTCCGTAGAAAATTTTTAACATATGTCGCAGTGAAAAAAAGCGCGCGAGAACAGCATCCTATTGCACACCTAAGGGTGTTTACGTTCTTTTTGTATGACATATAAATTTCTCGGGTCCACACGACGGATTTTCGGTCGGTCTTAAATACTTCTTTCACCGAGTAACATAGCATACAGTTTAAAAATGAGTTCAATTATCCGGGTCGATACTTTAATTTTAGAAAAAAAGTATGTTAGGTTTTCAATTTCGCGAAACCCTACATGTTGTGATAATGAGAAGTGCAAAATATTTGATGTGCATGAGAAGGATCCGCGATATGTGTCGATGATAGAACGATTGCGGTATGAGGAATCACAGCCATCGGTATTAGTAAGTATCTAAAAAATATTTCTTTTCTCCTAGTGGAAGTGGATCTTGTGCCAAAGTGTGCCAAAGTGTGCCAAAGTGTGCCATAGTGTACCATAATGTTCCAAAGTGTTCAAATTCGGAAATTTATTACACTTTGCCATACCTTGGTATACTTTGGCACACTCTGGCACACTTTGGCACATTTTGACACACACGAATTTTTCAGAAATTGAGGACTTAGAAAATTTTTGTACGAAAGCTGGAAAACTTGTATTTCCGACGGATTTCCCTGTTGAGACATGTTTTTCCAACATTTACGGCCGACAGCAGCTTTAAGGCAATTACGGCAAGTACTTTTACAATATTAATTAACAAGTATCCAAAGCTGCTTGAAGTACATGAGTTTAAATGTTTGTATTAACTGTAACGAGTATTTGTAGCTCAGTGGTAGACCTTCAGCTTACTATCCGAAAGGATCCAGGTTCAAGTCTTACCGAGGCTAGAATTTTTTTTCTGTGACCTATTTATATAAAAACGTGATACCTATGACTCCACTCACGTCGGATGAAATAATCAGTTATAATATGACTACTGTCTGTCATATTTGTGAAAAACCATTTTTGGACGGTAATGTAAAAGTTCAAGATTATTGTCACCTTTCAGGAAAATATCGTGGAGCTGCTGGTTGCAATCTCAATTATCAAGATTCTAGAATTATATCTGTAATATTTCACAACTTGTTACACACGCACACACAAGTTGTTATGATGCTCATTTTATAATGTCAGACGTATCAAATCATTATTCTGAGCAGGTCTATTTACTTCCTATAACAAAAGAGAAGTATATTTCATTCACGAAGAGTGTGGAGAATAGTGATACTAAATTCAAATTCATGATTCTTTTCGTTTTATGCCTTCATCACTCGAACAATTATCCTCATATCTTGAAGAATATAAGATCGTTGATAGAGAATTTTCAAGCTTAGAAAAAGAAAAAATTAATCTGCTGACGAGAAAAGGTGTACTCCTATATTTGTACATTACTTCGTGGGATAAATTGGATGCAACGGCTTTACCTGATCTAGACAATTTTTTCAATACACTCAATGATTCTGGAATAAGCATGGAAGACTATGAACATGCGCAAAATGTATGGCATTCGATTAACATACAGACATTGGGCGAATATTCTGAATTATACATGAAAACTGATATATTATTACTCGCAGATGTTTTTGAAAATTTTCGAGAACATAGAATAAAGGCATATGGCTAGGATCCTGCACATTATTATACTACACCAGGATTTTCTTGGGATGCTATGCTTAAACATTCAGGTATTAGATTAAAACTATTGACATACATTGACATGGTTTTATTAATAGAGCGAGGTATTCGAGGAGGTTTAAGTCAATGCTCACATCTATATGCGACTGCTAACATTAAATACATGCTGAAACGGTCACGACTCTTCTTGGTCCTGTGAATGATTTTATTATAGAAAAGTGGTGAGCATTTGCTTAATCTGTGTCGTAATCTTGACGACAGATACTAGATAAATTCTATTTATCTTCTTTTATAATAATTTGATTATGATATTTGTTCAGGTCCGGGATACCAGGTAAAAGGAATGTATACTAAAATAATTGTTGATTTTTTTTCTAGTTAATAAACAGAATGTATTTAACGACGTGAATTATAAAACATAAATTGCAATGTTAATTTTACGTTGCAATTGAACCTATACATTTGGTTCTTATTTATCTGTTTGATTATTATTTAATATGCTTTATTATGCAGTATTAAATACTATCTAATTGATTTATGCTTCTTTCTTTTATATTTAATATGTAACTTATTAATTATTCTAAACGATACGCGTAAATTGCGATATCTTGTGTTTTATGTTCAGATACGCCTAAATTGCGTTATCTCTTTGCATATTCTGTTAATTCTGAACGATACGCTTAAATTGCGATATCTTATATTCAATTTTGGTATTACAAAATGTGTGTCGATGTTTCTATTCAATGCTTAATTGCTATTGAATAGAGACTAGGCTGCGTAAATTGCAGTAGATAGCTAGTGTCTGTACTAGGCCGCGCAGGGCCTTTTATATGTTATGAAGAGAGCGCGGATTAAGCCGCCGGAATTTTGCACACTTTTGCAAAATTCCCACTTATATTGAAATTGACACAGAAATCTGCGCACGCTTCGCCGCTGCCGCGTCACCGCTCGCTCTTATGCTTTGGGCGTGTGTATGTTGTTGGTGAGCGCTGTTGATGGCTAGCTTCGTAATGTTTGTTTTTGTTGCTCTCCTGCCACAGCTGGCTACTCTGTGTTCTTGTGTGTATATGTCGTAGCGGGATAGCGGAGCATTTACATGTTTCTGTGGGCATATTCAAATAATTTTAGATTTTGGTTATAACATTTTTGTGTTTGAGGCACGAATCGTGTGTGGGGCATTGCAATGCTGCAGGATTATAAGACTGAAGAAGAAATCAGTTTTTTAATTTACTAAGATGCCAAAAACCTTTACGGTTATGGAGAATCGCAGTATTCCAGTACTCTTAAGAAAATGTAAATAAATTGGTATAAAAATAAAGAAAATAAGAAAATTTTTATTAATTTTTTATTTTACTTATATCCGTAGTTACACGTCATTTTTGTTTATCAAACCATTATAAGAGGTATCAAAACTAAGCCATTTAATATATAACTTCCCTACTAAAAGAATTCGCGCGAAAATCGTGTGCGGTTTTGGACCAATTTCTCGCGCGATTTTCAAGCTATTATCGCTCGATACATAAAAAAGATGTCAGTACAATATTTTTTATGCGATTATTGCACGATGCGTCGTGTAGATTATTTCGACGTAGTTTAGAAATTAGTCGAAATCCTCACGTGATTTTCGCGAGATTTTTTTGAGCAGGGTTCGATTCCTGATTTTCAAAGTTAGGTTTAGAGTGTAAAGGGGCGGATACACCTTTAAATAATAGGTAATTTGCGAATTTCTTAAGGTAGTTCATCCCAAACGTCATGTTCTTAGGAAAAGAATGAAACTTTGCACTGTTTTGTAATAGTTTTTTCCATACGCAACTAAAATTTTAGATTGATCTGATGTCCGGAAGTTGAGATAGTAGACCTCAGTTTGACCTTTAGCATTTCTTAGGCTGGGCCCGCGCAAAACGTACAAATTTGTTGATAGCAGCCGAATGCTTCTTACGATCTTGTTGAAAAACTAAAGTAAGGTTAGGGACAATATTAAGAATCTTTTAATTCTTTTCTCTTGATCTCCTCCTGTTCCAACTTCAGAGCTGCTGCGTCAACCCCTACTCAAATAAATCGCGAGATTAGTCGTGCGACTATTCGCGTGGGAAACTTTTTACTGACATTTTTTTCATGTATCGCGCGATAATAGCGCGAAAATCACGCGAGAAATTGGCCGAAAATCTCACGCGATTTTCGCGCGATTTTTTTAGTAGGGCTTTGAACCTCATCCACTTGTTCAACTTCTTGAATTTGTGGGATATCACTTTCTTCAATAATAACATTTTAAGTATCATCAGAATGATTGCTACTGTAACTGCTACTGTCACTGTCATGTATCAACATCTGTAAAAATCATACAAAGGTTTGAGTTATTCAAATTTTATTATTATGTTAATAAAATAGTGTGATTCAACTTTATAAGTAATTATATCTAGTAATAACATTGTAAAATTTGTAGTACTTCCAGAAATTAAATATTTTTTAGTTTCGTACATTTTTAAATCTATTTATATATTATATAACTAATATAATATTAAATTTACTTACATCATTTATGAGCATTTTCACTATTCTTTCTTTTTGCTTATATTTACTTGATCTTGGAATTGATTTTTTTTAAATTAGGATTCATCCAACTTTTGTATCCTCCCTTTCTTTTAGACATTATATAAAATGTTAGTAAAATCAAATATCAATAAAATTTATTATGTATGTAAAAGTTGATGTAAATAAACGCCTTTTTTAGGTTGTATATGTAAGGATACTATATGATATATCCCTGTATGTCCATTCAATCATGTTCTAACCTTGTTATTGACCTCGAGAGAGAATTAGTGGACTGCGCATGCGTCTGCCAGTAAGTGGTTGCCAAAACTTGCCGCGCAAGTTTCAAAAGTGTGATTTTCGTTAGAGAAAAATTAATTAACACATTTTCATACTATTAAATAATTATTTATTAATTGTAACGAATTGAGCACCACAGCCAACTCGTAGCGGTATGAGTACCGCTGCGCCGCGCCGAAGCAACGTATAGTTGCGTGCGCGATAATAAACACGTGTGAATTCGGCAATAGGTGCGAATTTGGGAATAAGAGCGAGCGCGCGGGCTAATCCTTCAGGTGCGCGATCAGATAGTTCTGGGCCTTCGGAAGGTAAACACAAGAATTCGCTTAGACGATTCAAAAACCTTCGTGATACCGTGTGCTGTGCTGTGTCCAGCAGATCGAAGTATACCTTGTGTGTGAGTGCGACGCGGAATCCGGGTATTCCTGATCTTGCCTAGTGGTCCAGCGCAGTGACCAATTCTTGCGGCCTGTCCGGGATTAGGAACGTCGACGAGAGAGAGAAGGTTTGTGTGGCGCGCAGTGAATGGGAGAGAGTGCATGTGTGAGTGTGTATCACTCATGCGAGGGTGATCCGACGCGCGCGACCTTCACGACGATACACGCACAAATTTGTAAACGTGCTCACTCTTTAATATATCGGCTTTATTTTTTTTTGGAAAAGCACTAGCCTCAGATTGCGCCAACATTTAGAGCAAGCACTCCTATTTCCTCTCATCGACTATTGCTCACTTGCTTACTGCGACCTGACCCAGGAACTTGACTTAAAACTGCAGAGGCTTATCAATACGGGGTTATATCTACGGTGTAAGGAGGGACGAGTACATCTTGCCTTACAGGCGTGAGCTGCAATGGCTTACCACTGCCTGACGAAATACTTCATGGCCTGTTTTCTAAGAAAAAATTTGCAACACCTCAATACCTACTTATCTGTTAGCCTACTTTGATTTCCACGTCGCGCTCAGGCCTGTGAGGGGTGAGGTGACTTCACTGGACATTCCGACCTTCAAGACAGAGACGCTGAAGAATTCATTTTTTATCACCTACCTCTGGAATAGCCTTCCATCTCAGCTTCGCAACACATTATTCATATCACACTTTAAAATAGCAGCTAAAAATTACTTCTTTATTCTTGAAAATACATAAACATCACTCAAACATACATAGATTCACTCTCATCGCATTTCACCTCATCCCATTTCACACTCTTCACACGCACTAGCACCCTTACACAATACACCATTACACACAATTTCTTATTCTTTTTATAATATACTATAATGGTATATGTACAGCACAATGTACAGCAATAAAAACAATTAAATCTAAATCTAAAATCTCTCTCTCTCTCTCTCTCTCTCTCTCTCTCTCTCTCTCTCTCTCACATACGTATTTCTTTGAACTGGAAAACACGTACTCATGATGCAAACATACACACTCATACGATTCATTTCACTTCATTTTATTTCACACTTTTTTACACTATCACACTTATACAACAATCTATTCTAATCTGCTTTCTCTTAAGTCGGTATATACAACATAATGTACAACAATAAAAAATATAAATCTAAAATCTAAAAAATCTCTTTCTATAGCGTATATTTACGTTTAGCGTCGAGCTTGCGCGTGTATACAGTTGTACCCTTACGAAAATAATGTGCAGAGATTTATGCATCCATTTCTGCAGTAATTTTAACACAGATCTCTGCACAATTCGGGCCATACCGTTCTAATTCCCAGTATATCCTTAAAAGCAAAAATAATATAATAAGTTTAAATTAGTTATCGAAAACAATAAAATATCTTGTAACGCTCACATCGGTATCTATTAACGTAGAAAACGACATTCCTTACTCAATACAATTGTTATAATATTCAAAAATAGCATTCTATCTTTGGCAATTGAGTGAGAGTCAACTTGAGGTGATAATCAAAATAATACTTCTCTTCCTTCTTACGAAAACGTTACGTCCCAGGATTAAAACCTTATCAAGATTTCTATTGAAAAAAATATATAAAAGAAGTCAGTACATAGAACAAATAATTTTGTAAAAAATATTGCGTATACATCAGTTGTTATCACAAGTAGGTTAAATTTTTCAATGTCTACTACATATTGTCTAATAACGATTGTGTCAGAGGCACAGTACAAATGTAAAAAGGTATGTAGACTAGTATGTAATGACACACTGTCGGAACTTGGCTCTAGCACAATCGTTTTTTGACAATATGTACCAGACATTAAAAAATGTAACCTTCTGGTAATAACAACTAATATATGAGCAATATTATTAACAAAATCATCATTTCTATGTACTGAATTCTTTTATGTATTTTTTTCCAATAAAAGGATTGATAAAGATACAAACTGAGGACGGAACGTTACAGAAAAGAGAAACAGGAGTATTATTTTGATTTTCCCTTCAGGTTGGCTCTAACGTTTTAATTTTTTACTTAGTTCCCAAAGCATGAAGAGTTCAAAACAAAATCCGTTATTCTATCTCTATTAAAATTAAATATAATATTGATACAATTATTTTTCTAGGCAAATTAAAAAAGGCATATAGTATTATTCTTGAAAGAATTGGAAACCCCTTAGATGAAGAAACCTTGTACTCGCCGTTGCATAGTCAAAAGGCTGTTGAATCTTATGAGGTAATTAAGGCAATATTTTTAATCAATAAAAATTATTAACTAATTCCTATAAAATATGCTATTTGTAACAAACGCACGATTTCCGCATTTTTTCGACAAATGAAGATGGACTAAAGTGACCTTTTTTAGGCCGGCGCAGAGTGGGAAATTTTAATATATTTCTGAACAAAACTCTTGTTAACGAAAAATTCTTAAAAAATCGTAACAATTTTTTAGTAAACATACTTGAAAATAGTTGTACTTTAAGTAGAAATTGCGGAAATTTTTATTTCTTGAACCACAAATGTTCACCAATTATTTTATGTCAAATCACCAATATACCAAAATTTTCCACTTTGCGGCAGGCAAAAATAATTAAAATCACCTTCTACACTGACCACCGGGTATTTTACTATATTTTTTTCCCTACTTCTCCAGTAGCAGGCGTTTTCAGTTCTTTTTGCCCGCTAAAATATTTTAAAGAAAATAGTCAATAATTCACACCAAGTGTGTGTGTGTCTATATATATATATATATATATATATATCAAGTGGCACAGAAGCGCCACGAAGGCGAGTTTAAAAAGCCTGCGGTGACCGCGACACTACTTACTTCTATATTTGGTTTTTAAATTTTAATAAACGGAGATAAATCGATACCAACAATAGTCACTTTTCTCGACTTAGCTAAAGCTTTTGATTCAGTCGACCATAAGTCGTTATTAGATAAACTGTATTGTATTAGTATTAGAGGGCAGGCGTTGGATCATCTTCAAAGATATTTGAATAACAGATATCAAACTGTTAAAATGGACTGTGTAGAAAGTAATAGTTTACTAATAAGTATGGGTGTCCTACAGGGTACGATACTGGATCCACTCCTATTATTTTTTGTATATAAATGATGTTCTAAACGAGATTCCACTAGAATTAATTCTATCCTACGCAGATAATACTGCAATAATAGCAACAGGCAATACGTGGATAAAGGCGCAAAAAATTATGAATGATTTTCTTACTATAATGTAAAAATGGTATGTGGTAGATAAGTTATGTCTAAACGTGGATAAAACAGTTTGTATGATATTTAGAAGCTATTACGACAGTATACTGAGGCACATTAATGTAAAAATTCAGAATAAAAAGATAGCTAGAGTTCAGAATTACAAATACTTGGAAATTGTCATAGATTTCAAAATGTCTACAAGTGTCACTAGGAAAAAAGCTTAATTGTACTAAAGAGCAAAAAACGAGTAAGTGATAAAAACAGTTATAATAATGCCATTATAACTTATTATTTACTACCAAACAAGCTCAAGGAATTAGATGTAAGCAAAACTTAGTTTTTAGAATAGTTTTAAATTTATTAAAGTTTAATTTGTTAAAGTTTAAAAAAAGAAAATGCAAATAGTGTTGTTGTAAGGATCTGATAAGAAAATTATTTTTCAGTTTTAAGTACTAGTTTTAAGTTGTTTTTCTTTATTACATACCAAGCTTGTACACAGGTAACTTAGTTTACCTCTACAAGGCTTGATAGTATGCGTACTGTTAATGTATACTATGTAAGCTATTATCTTGATTTAATAAATAAATAAAATAAATAAAGACTTTGGTTTTACATACAAATAGTATGTCTATTAAAGAAATCGTTTGTGACGCCCCGTAAAGCTCCGTTTTAAAAAATTAACAAAATTAAAAATAAAACTAAAATTTTTTATAAATACATTTTTAGAATACACGCGAGTATCGCGCTTCCCCACTGTCGGCTAGACCCGCGCTACAGCTGACAGCGCAACTACAGCAGCGCCACGAGTCAGCAAGCGGCGAGCATTAGCAGAAAGCAGCAGCGCAAGAGTAGGAGAAGCGGCACAGCGTGCATGTATATATGTATATAGCGAGCGGCGAGCGCTGCAGCGCAAAGTAGGAGAAGCGGCGCAGCGTGCGCACATTATAGTTAATTGTATGATTCGATTTTGTGTATAGGTGTGAATGTAAGTGTGAATGTATGAATGTAAAAGTAATTTAGGCGGCGCTATCCCCGCTCTCTCCCAGGCCTATATAAGGACCTGCACGGCCAGTCGGAAGGCACTAGCCGAAGCGCAATTTAGGCGCCTAGTCAAAACTCCTGAGCAACTTATGCCTGGAAGTTAAACACTTAGAATATTTTTAAATATTTCTATACTTATAAAATTTCAAGATAGACAACGATATCGCATAATAACGCGTATCCGTCCTATACTTGTAAAATTTCCAATTCTTGTCAGAAACTAACTTAGGAAAATTTCGTTATCTAATTCAACTTATAAAATTTTCAAACACGAGCTATCAGATTACGCAAGCTTAAGCGTATCTGCATGTCTATATATGATTGTAAAAATCAAAACGGAGTTACTTATTTGATTTATATGATAATATAGAATATATGCAATATTTATGCAATATTCTAAAACCTACTTATTTGAATATATTTACTTTTTGTTATAAAGAACAAAAATCTTTTTATTTGCAAAGGAATCCTCACTACATGGTATCCCGGACCTGAACAACTATAGTTATCAAATCATTATAAAAAATAATAAACAAAATTTATTTAGAATCTGTTGTCAAAATTACGACACAGATTAAGTAAATGTTCACTACTTTTCTATAATAAAATTATTCGCAGGACCGAGAAAAGTAATGACCGTTTCACGTTGAATAGCAGAATAATATCTAAGTTTTCAATTTTTACGCAAAAATTATTCATAAGTTTTTTGAAATTATATCTTGGCAAGAAAAAGACTAATAAACGTAGTGAAATCTCTAAATATTAAAATGTCAAGTAAATGTTTTTTGCTCTACGCATTAAAATATTATTTTTTGGGAAAATTAATTTTAACTTTAATTTAATATCTTAATGCGTATAGCAAAAACATTTACTTAACATTTTAATATTTAGAGATTTCACTACGTTTATTAGTCTTTTTCTTGACACGATTTTAACTTTTGAAAAAACTTTTTTTTTTGCGAGACTTCACATCTTTTACAAAGCATGTTCTCCTTGCACTTCATGAAATCTTGATCTATTCGATATACGATAAGTAACTATATGATGCATTAGAGTTTTAAACTAAAGCACTGAAAAATCTACAAATATATTTCACAAGTATTTTAAATTTTATTAATATCGCAACTGTGTATTCTACGCCTAAATTGCAAAAGAATGTTTACTAGTGTGCATAAATTGCTAATACTAATTTGTGTAAGTTCATGATTCTACGTTTAAATTGCTGTAGAGTATGTAGCGACTAGAGCACTTGAAATTACGACAACTAGTGGCTAGCCATAGGCCGCGCATGGCCTTTTATAGCATGCTAAGAGAGCGTGGATTGAGCCACCGAAAAGAACTATACATTTACGCATCATACCGAAGTGCGCGCAACTCACCGTCGCTACGTCATTGTTCGCTTACATACGCACAGATGTGTGTTGTCGAGTCCACTGCCACTCTACAGACAATTTCGCAGAAGTCGATTATCTTAGGATCTATACTTTTATAGAATTGCAACAGATAACGGTCACAGGCAGGTTGAGGAGGCTAGGCTCACTTATTACTATTCACGCCTGTCTACTTTGATTGATGTTGCAGATATCTGGAGAGAGCTTGAAAATCTTGGTATAACCACCCCTAAATCATCTTTACCTACTTAGTTCATCGATTGAGGAGTATCTGTGAACCTTGGAGGGTTTGGACCTCCCGGAACATTTCAGCTTCAGGGCAATTACAGAGTCTGATGTGTCAGCTGTTGTATCACACTTCAACACCTAGGGCATGGGGAGCGATGGCATCCCACAGGTTGTAATCTCTAAAGCACCGCCAATACTCGCTCCGCTACTATGTTAAATCTGTAACCTGTCTCTGAGCGAAGCACGCTTACCCTCTGCTTGGAAGTCGTCGCTTGTACGAGCACTGAACAAAGTCAGCTCTTCATCAGCTTTGACTGACTACAGTGTAATCTCTCTACTCTGTTTTCTATCCAAGGCGCTGGAGTGGCTGGTTCACAGGCAAATCTCTGAGTATATTCAAACAAGACTTTACCTTGACCAGTTCCAAACAAGCTTCCACACTACACACAGCACACAGTTCGACTTAATTAAGTTGACTGATGATGTCAGGCTTGGAATAGATAAGAAGAAGTTCACTCTACTACTTTTATTTGATTTCAGCAAGGTGTTTGATACTGTGTATCACGTCAGGCTACTCAGAAAGCTGTCCGCTTTCGGCTTCTCTAGGCAGGTTATCCGCTGGCTTGCATCTTACCTCATGGAAAGAAAACAGGCCGTCATTGGTGACAATAACGAACTGTCCACCGTTCTACTATTAAAATCTTCAACACATCAGTGCTTGCTTACATACTAGTCTTTTTGATGTCAACGTTGCACTTAGGCCTGTAAGGGGTGAGGTGATCCCCTTAAATATCCTGGCTTTCAAGAAGAAGTCGCTGAAGAATTCATTATTTATCAGCGCTTCTTATCTTTGGAACACTTTTCCAATAACACCTTTTCAACCCACTATCTATATTGCACTTTAAACAAGCAGCTAACAAATATTTCCTTGAACTTGAAAACACAATCTTCATGGAAACACATACACTCCTTCTTTTCATTTTAGACGCTTCATACCTAGCACACTTACACAATAATTTGTACTACTTATCTAAACATATCTAAATCTAAAAATCTAAAATCTCTCTGGTCGCTGGCTTGTCCGAGCGTTGGCACTTCCTAGTACCAACGCGTTGCACCGGTAATATAGGTAACTATGTTTACCGCTGCAAGATTTTTGTGATGTATTGATAAAATATTCTCTGTCAATTTCTCCGCTTGGTTTAGATGAACAGATAAATTAAAATCTAAGATATTTTTCGTGTTAAGAAAATGGTCGCATATACAAAGATATACACACACATACAGCTTACAGATAATCGAAAGCGAAGCAGAAGACTGAGGGTTTCTACTTGGGTTTTATTGCATCCAACGTACTACCAACCCGACGCTCCCCAGCAGAGATGCAAAGCATATTCATTATTCTCTAATAAGTGTAATGGTTACATATAGTTCTTTTGTCACTAGTTCCTGTTTAAATCTCTATATACAAACTCGCCTATATTGCTCAAATAAAGTCTCCCTAATTAATACTACGATTTTTACCTACTATGAATAGGTTAGTTCTAACAAAAACTAGCACAATTCTAATTTTCTGAAATAGCAAGCAAAACTTTTTAAAAAACTATTTAAATTACAGCACTCTTCAAATTATCGAATAATTTTAGAAAATGTCCTTGATTTTATCATAATAATATATTTGTTTTTCTTAGTAAATAATTAACCTTTTTACATACAAAAATCTTAGTACTAATAATTTATTTCAACTATTTTTAGAATACAATCAAGGAAGCTAAAAGAAAAGGTGGAATTATTGAGTTTGGAGGAAACCGCATTAATAGGCAAGGATTCTACGTAGAACCAACAATTATTTCAAATTTGAATCCTGAAGATTCAGTAGTACAGAATGAAACGTTTGCACCTATAGTTTATTTATTCGAATACGATACTTTCGAACAAGCAATTAATTTGAATAATAGTGTTGATCAAGGTTTGAGTAGTGCTCTTTTTACAGAGAATATTGGACAGCTTTTCAAGGTAAAATGTTTAAAAATTCTTATAACATAAAATAATTACCCTCAAACCTTCTAATAAAAAAGTAGATAATATAATTTAGAATATTCCTATCAATAATAGGCAGCAAAAAGATAACTGTACATCGAAATGCAAAATAAATTTTCACAATACTACATTACGGTACAACTTTACGTAGTAACGGGCCTTCGACTTTCTTCTCGTTACCGTTTACTATTTTTCTTGATTCTTGATGGAAAGTACGTATCTCTAAATAACCTCATCAACATCTGTGACACGAGTGTAGCGAGTGTTGCTGGTAAGGGGGAGGGGGGGCGTTCATAGAAATCACCCCGTGCATAATATTAACCCATTAAAGCCCATGCTAAGACTGGTTGAGATAGGGACAAACAAACTGTGCTATCCTTTGTATAAGTGAAAAACAAAATATACGTATTTTTTCTTATGTCATTTGCAATTGTTTATAACAAATTATTTAAACAAATTACAAAAAAATTCATAATTTTCAAAATCTGAATGCGGGAATCGATTCTGGAGGTAAAATCGAGACGAAAACCTATATAACACTTTTTTGTCAGAGTACAATTTGTTAGTGTAATGTAGGAATAAACAATTGCATGTTGGGAAGAAAAAGTGACCATATCAAGTCCCAAGCAAAATCTATCTGGAATAGCAAAAAACAAACTGTACCATCCTTTGCATAAGTGAAAAATAAAATATACGTATTTTTTCTTATGTCATTTGCAATTGTTTATAACAAATTATTTAAGCAAATTACAAAAAAATTCATAATTTTCAAAATCTGAATGCGGGAATCGATTCTGGACGTAAAATCGAGACGAAAACCTATATACCACTTTTTTTCACTTATGCAAAGGATAGCCCGGTTTGTTTGTCGCTATCTCAACCAGTCTTAGCATGGGCTTTAATGGGTTAATAAATAAATTTAATAATACGAGACAAGATAAATTGTTTTTATTATTTCTTATAAAGTCGCTTTGAAAATATAAACGAGCAGTTATTAAAAGTACAATTATTAAAGATACCATTGTTAAATGTACAGTTTCCATATTCAGAAAAAGATTATGTAATTAAACGGTTATAAAAAGAATCTTGTGGTCGTTGTTCCTCTATGGAATCTTTTTTCTCTTTCTTTGAAGGTTCTCTAGGTTAAATTTAGTCAATTTTTACCGAAGGGTGCGAATAAAAGACTTTTTATTTTTAGTATCATAGTTAACTATTTTATTTGTACCTGAGAAAAGCCAATGATTGATAAATAACATTATGAAAAGTTCAACATTAATCTGTACTTAAATAATGTACTTCTTGCTTACGTATAAGTTGCTGAGGCTCATTCGAATCAAAATTCTCAAAAAAATCGTCCCAGCTTAATCCGAACGAAATCAAAGACTCATTATCTTGATTTGGAATGTCCTTTAAAGTTTTTTTACTGATGGATGGTATTGGATTGATCCCAGATGTCGTATTGGACAGTTTAGCTGCATGAGTTATACCCTCAAAGGTTTTTTATCAATTATTTTTGGAGTGTTCGATATAAAGTTGAGCCACATAATCTTTGCGCCATTCTCCCATGTGTTTGATCGGTTGGATGTTTACACCTTATTCAGACAAAAGTGTAGCTGCAGTCCTTCAAAAACAATGGCCGGTGTATCCTTTAGAATTATCCAAAGCTAAATATGTAGCAATGGTATAAGGAGCTTCACCAATTTTATTAATGCCAATCACTTGATGTATGTACTTTCCTTCATTATACTGTATAAAAAGTCTATCTGTGAATTTTTGTAGTGACTTCAGTGAAATATACTTTTTGACTGTTTCATAGAAAAGTTTTCAAATAATGAATTTTGGTGGATGATGTTACTTAGTTATAAGAACTGATACGATGCCTTCATCGATGACATTCTCGATTTTCAAATTTGTTAGTTCTTCGCATCGGAGTCCACTATAAATTCCAAATATAAGATTAACGTAAAAGATACATATATGTATAAGTTTGTTAAGTCACAACCGATCTAATATATTATTTATTTATTTAAACTTACTTGAGTTGAACTGCTTGAGCTGGATCTCTGATGCTGTACTGTGGTCGGGCTTATACAGGATATAGGTATTGAAATAAAGACGCTTGTAATTGTTAGATTTTTACGATTTATTCAAAGTAAAGTTATATATTAGTATCGGTCTCGCGACTTTAGCCCTCACAGCTCGCCACCTCATCATTTAACGATTGCATTGTCATTCTTAACGCCAATCTTACGAACGCCATAAATCTCGCTCCATTACGTACTGTGACCTCAGGGCAAAACGTTACCCGTGGTTTACCATGGCTTTTCGTGACCTAGTGGCTGAAGGTAATAGACTATAAAGGTGGTTCTGCAGAACTTGTCTACCCTGAGATCTATATTTTAAGACACGACCGCAACACGGAAGTACGCTAAAAACGGTTTTTTGGCTTGAACTCTAATTCTACTCATTCTACAAAAAAAAAAGTTGAATGGAAAAGTTATAGTTTTTATGAACAGCACAACTTTTTCTGTTGACATCAAATCATGAAAATCCTTATAATTGGAGTAAACATCAAAAAATCGTTGTTTTACAGCTAAAAATTCAATTATCGGCCATAAACCGTTGCAGCTTTACGTTCTACATGAAAATGTTAAATGTAAAAGTTGTAGATATTTTCAAAACACAACTTATTCCTCAGACAAATATATTTTGTAAATGCTTCAATGCAAAACAAAGCCTCAAAAACGATTTTTAATACAAATAGTTTAATAACGATCTAGATGCGACGTGCCTACAGGCCCCAAGTTTTGTAGAGATATTTCCTTATCATTATAAGCTTATACTTAAATTCTGAACATTATCCCGTACATGTATATAAATAATACAACATAAACGCAATTCTATGAACTCGCAATAATCGCATGAAATTTGACAACAGATAATTGATATTTTTTGAAATGGATTAGCACAATTTACTTTCAAATTTTGAGTATATTGTACTGAGCTAGAAAACCTCAATTTAATAATAATGAAAATAACTTAGATTGAAAAAAGGCTCTGAGAAGCCTGACATGTCCCTCTAAACTAAGGCTATACTCTAAACAATCGATTTTATAAATTATGCTAATACTTCCTACTACTAATAAAATCTTGGCTGGTCTAATTAATAAATATCTTCTATTTTGTTACATGGAATCCTCTTGAAAATATTATCCTGTTCTGCAACTGCTTGCCATTATATTTAATTTTTTTCACCTTAAAAAAAGGATAAAATTAATATGAAAAAAAAACCTCTGCAATGTAAATAATATTCTAAGTGAAACCATTTATGCACTTGATGCGTGGTTGTACATACGTATAACATGCATCTTAGAAACACTGCATCTGCAAAAATAAGAATTACATCGATTGCATGAAATGTATTTAAATTATACTAGCCAAAGAAGCTCGCTTCGCTCACATCCAATATTATTGATAACATGATATTTATATCCAATTAAATCATAAAATAATGCAATATTTATCCTCCAAAAAAAATCAAATGACAATTAACATATAATTAGTATCATATATTGATTGAAGTTAATAGTCATTGTTATAAGTTTATATAAGTAAAATTGTTAATAGCCTATGAAGAATTTAAAGTGAAATGCAGGCGAGATCTTATGGCGAAATCTAACTAATATTAACTAATATTATCTAACTAATATTATGTTCCATAGGCGTATATTTCTTATAACATATACTGAGATTAAAATTTTATTTCTTGACTTGAAAATTAATTATAATATTTATTTATAAAATAAACAGCAATACGTAATAATATTTATAATTTTAATTTATTATTTATATTTTATATGCGTGTGGGGTGCGTTGTTGCATGGGTTGCGAATTTTAATTATTACAGAATGTAAATTAATGAATATAACACAAATATTAAATTTTTGTTATAAATATATATACATATAATTATTATTCTTATAGCACACTATGTAACCTCAAAATAGAAACTTTATTGTTAATATTAAAATTGTTGTGAAAAAATACCCTACTATATCATACTCGTGATTATGCATATGATTATTGGTAATTATATAAAGTTTAATAGCGTGATAAATGAAAAATTAAAAAAAAATCAATATAAAAATGCATATGAATAATCATGCGTAATTGTTCATGTACATATTTTTGATATAATTTTCATTTAGTACATAATTATGCACATGATTATACAGTTAAAAATGATTGATAATATTACGTGATTAATAACATACATAATCAAATGCGTTGTAACGTAATTTTTTTTTGTAGTGTACCGTTTTGCAAAATCTCACATGAGATCTCAGGTGCTATCTCATGACAAAATTTCATTCAACCAATTTTTTTACTTTACCTTTTTAAACCATTCTTAGTCGGTTTATGATTTTTTTTGAAAATTTTGAACTTAGAAAATTTATCAAAACTCCAACTTTATTTTTTCTTTTAAATTTTGTAATTGATTAGGTCCAATTTTTGAAATAATTTCTAGGTTTTAAATTAAAAAAAAAGTCACAAATCAATTAAGAATAGTTTAAAACGGGTAAAGGACAGGAAATTGGTTAGATGAAATACTGTCATGAGATCTAACCTGAGATTTCACCTGAGATCTTACATGAGATTTTTAATAGGGGTGTTGTATGAGATTATTGCAAAAGGTGATTTATTTCTATCTTGCGTGATTTTCTTACAGTAGATAGGCTATAGGCACACTGGCTCATGCAGATTCTGGCTCACCCCCCTCTTCTCTCAATGTGAGCCAGAACGCGTACGGATTCTGGCTCACCTCCTTTCTCAAAGTGAGCCAGAAACCGTAAATGAGCCAAAATGCCTATAGTGTTCTCTACTATTTATTTTTTTTTTTTTAATTTTTATTTATTTATTCATTTTATTTTTTCTTACAAATGTTTGCATGACTGATAGAATAATTTCATAAGTTTGACAGTGTGAAGTGCGCAGGCAGTCTTGTAGATTGGATTATGATTTGTGCAAACTGTGACGCACTTGAAAGATGGTTTTGATGGATAGCCATATTGTTGAATGTTGTAGACGGAAAATTTGAATCGTTGAAGCCATTTCTGTTTTAATGCACCGATGACAAAAATTTTTGATGCATCATGGAGAGCGTCACGAAGCAAATTTCCATTTGTTTTCCACCTGATGCCATGATAATTATGTTTAAGCCAATTGTTTTCCCTCTGCATTTTGTCTGAGAATTTTTTCCACGAGAAGGGATTTTTGAATATTAGAAAAACATAATCACTATTTTTGTTAAGAGGTATGATTGCTATTTCCTTTAGAATATAATCTTCTTAGGTTTGCTTGAAACCAGTCATGTCTACTGCATACTACATTTTTTGGTGCAGCCTAGACGAGCTTCTTGACATTCCCACTGATAGGATTGTACTGAACGACGCGATCGTGTAAGATTAGGCAGTATGCTGAAGTGTGAGCAGGAAAATCTGTTTTAGCCTCAAACTCCAGACGTACATCGACAGCAGCGCTCTTGAGAGATTCGTTTTGTCGTGAACAGTCAATAACTATGAGTGATTCATTCTTGATGAACATAGGCTTTGTCAACAACGGCTGCTGATCTCTTTCATAGTATGATTTTTGAAAATTAGCATACATATCATAGAGAATTGCATACTGATTGTTATATATATCGAGATTCATATTGTTGTATGGATAATATTGTGAATTTAAGAAAAGTTTCACATTACTTATCTCACAAGGATCAAATCTACTGGCATTTGCAGTTCTTGCAGCTTTTCTCTTTATTTATAGTCCGAGAATTACAAAACGAGGTTTCTCCAATTGATTTGAAGTTTTCACTGTCCAGACGTGTTTATTCGTGCTTGGCAGTAGAGGATATTCAAATATCTCCCAAGAACGAAAACACATAGAGATGGGGTTATCCTTACCAATGAAATTCAAATATCATTCTATCTTGGTTATTTTTACTTCACAATCTTCATAAGTAGTTACGCTAGATGATGTAGTTCCATTCTGGATTATTGCATTTAAGTCGCTTCTCGATCTTGTAAGAATGAGCTCATGCTTCATATTAACTATAATTTTTTTATAGTCTTCTGCAAAGCCCAAGATCATATTCAGTGGAATCGCTACGTCAAAGTTTCCCTTTTCATCGACAACGTTTTGGTATCTTCTTCAACACCAAGCCAGCCTGCGTTTTCTAGCATGTTATTCTGATTCGAGTTTAATGAAGTCCATCCCTTCATGAGACTGCTCAAACCAACATTTTTACTTTTATCTATCTCCACAGCATTAATTTCATAACGAATTTCATCAAACAGATTACAAATGCCATTGTTCACGAATTTAGTTTTAGTTGGTGCTGTTAAACCATCTTTTAGTTTTAATTTCCCACATACGTGGATAGAACTACGCGATGGTAAGAGGCATAGATCTTGATGTTGTATAGAAATACGAATTTCAATCACTATTATCAAAGCTTAATGATGAATATGGTTGATGGGCGTGTACCTCGTAATGAGCAATAGACTCATCGAAGACAACACCTGATTGAATGCTTAGAATTTCGTCAATTTTTCTGAAAGCAACAAAGAATTATACACGTGAATTTTTTCCACGAACTTTTAGTCCTAGGCTTTTCAGAAACTGAATGCTCTTCCGTGTTAACGGTTTGAGTTTCTTTGGTCGACTGATGACTGGTTGACATGATGGCTGACTTATATATGTTCCAGAATTGTAAACGATACCCATTATATAGATTTGATGTGAAGTCTAATAGTAATTTCCTCTCCTCAAAAATTCACTAAATTTCCGTCCTGATCTACAATTCGAATTTGTAGATGATCTATGCACTTGACACTGAGTGGTAGATATATCACATGAGACGGAACTTCTAAGATTTTATATCCTGGAGGCACTCTGGGAAAGAACTCATGGATTGTATGAACTTTCTGATTATTGATGTAAGCACCTACAGTAATGTTGCACTCTACTCTGAGTGCATTGATTCTCAATATTTTCACAGGTAAATCAGAGCTGTGTTGAATGTTCTCTTTGAGAATGCGAGGAGCGAAGCCAAGGAGACGGCCTATTGAATCGCGAGGTTTGAGATCTATCTGATGACTGCGGAGAATTTCACTTCTGAGAGTATCGTTGTTATAGCTTTCAAAGAAAATTCAATTCCTTTCGATTTCAAAGTTTCTTGTTAAAATTGATTTATAGCATCAATTTCATAGCTGCCCGTAGGGATAGTGATAATATTATTTTTGTTCAAATGAAGTTTATTATTTGAATGGTCAAGATTGGTAATAGAGTTGAATCTTAAAAGTTCAACTAATCCCAAGACAACATTTTTATGCTGTGGTAGTTCAATCGAAGGAAAATATTGCGCTTCTAAGACAGATGAGTTTCCTGAGAGACTCAGAGTGAAGCTATCGTCCATGACTGATCGGATGCTAATGAACATCTCTTTTATAGTTTACCAGCTAAGAAGTAAAGACAAAGATGTCCACATATAAATGAGTCAAAATTTTGATATCTTTTGTAATTGTATTTCACTTCCTTCACGTTAAAATACATCATGAGATCCTTGGGAGGTTTGAGATGACATTTGTATCTTGAATAGTTTCGTTGCCAGAGAATCAAACGTATATGAAGTGAGAATTGTACTAGTCTTCGCAGCAGGACTGCAAATGTACTTTATAGTCTTTGACTCAAGAGTTCAAAATATATATACTATTGTTGAGTGCAAAATGCTAATTTACAAGAATACATTGAATTGTGACTTTTTTAATACATTTTTTTAATTATTCGATTTAGTGATTTAAATGCGTAAATTGCCGCCATTTTCTTAATTTTTCAACTTAATCGCAACTTCAACAGAGAGTTAAAATATCTTAATTGAAGTAATCATTGATTAACTAATAAATTTAGAATATGCAAAATATAATACAAATAAAGAAAATATAATAAGAATAATAGTATATCGTACGATATTTTATAACACAACGTGCGTAATCCGAGATTTGGGGAGTGCATTTTTGCACGAGCGTGCGGTAAATCGAGGTTTACGCCAGGGTGTGTCACCAAGTGATAATGTTTACCGCACTAAGTCAATAATGTTTACCTGCAAAACGTTTTGTGCATACTGTCATGTCATCTAGTTGACGCAAAAAAATTTAAGTACCGTGAATAGGCACCGCTATATTAGCGCTTCCGAAGTCCGAGAAAACCCGATAGCCGCTTGCAGCGTGTGTAAATAAGTACAGCCGATATGTAAAGCTCTGTCAAAAATAGATCGAATTCGATACCGTATTCGTAGACGGTAGCGAATTGAGTGGCGCTGCCAATGCCTTTTTTTCGCTCGCTCGCTCGCGACGAGCGGCGACGAACAGACTTCCTGGAGTATACCGCATAACCTCCAATAATATGAAACTGGGCGATAAATTTTTTATTTCTTTAATTAATCATTAAGTTTATTGAAAATTAATAAAATTAACATACTGAGATTAAAGGTTATTACAAAAATACATAAAATAATAAAAGTTATGATGTATGATACATTATTTTTAAGTAAGCTTTTCCTATTTTCTCTGGTGGTAATGACTTTAGAACACTGCAAATTATTTCTGCTCTAGAAACAACCCTCTGATCTTGCTTAAAAATTTTAGCGGTCTTTTGCACTTCTTTCATTGCCTCTTTTTAAATTGGTTATTGAATTTGCCTTATTACTTCTCTTATCGGTAAATTTCTTGTTAAAATAATGCTGAACACTAGCAGCATCGGGCAAAACAGATAAGGTGGTGGAAAATAAATACACTATTAAGTATTTATTAAGTGTAATTTAATATAATAAAACGTAAGATTATATAACAATTATATTCAGCGTGATGCTGTATATACATAGACTCCTCGGTAGTAACCGAGGAGTATATGTAGTCTCTGTCTACTCTCTTTCAAGAATACTCGTATTACAAAGCCGGTCGTTGACATTCTATCATTATTATCGCCTGCCCAATTGGCATCTACGTAACAATCAAGTATATCACAAACTTTATTTCCATTATAAAATAAACTTAAATCTCAAGACACTTGTAAATATTTTAAAATTCTCAAAGCATATTTAAAATGCGTATTATTATAGCAGTTTTGAAATCTACTCAAGTAATTTACTGCAAAACTTATATCTGGCCTTGTAGCCGAACTTATATATAACAAAGCACCGATCAAATTTCTATATTTGATCTCTTTCACAATCGTCGGATTTCTCGAGTTTTAAGTTTACTTCTATTGGTGTTTTATACGCTTTACAATTTTCTACACCATATTTTTCAGCTAATGAAATAATATAATCTTTTTGCGATAATTTCATTTCATTACATAACACATCGTATTTTACGGTAATCCCTAAATATTCTCGTATTTTTCCGAGATTTTTCATTTTAAATCGTTTAGACAGCATTTTCTTTACTTTTTCTATTTTTTCTTTATTTTTACTGCAAATTAGTATCGACATATAAAAGCAAATTAACAGTATCTTCTTTTAATTTTAATGTATACAAGCAATAATCAATATTACTTCGAATAAATCCTAATTTTATTAGAAATTTATCTAGACATTCATACCAAGCCCTGGGACTTTCTTTTAAGCCATATAATGCTTTTTAGGTTGATTAACATATACTTCAAACGTTACTTTTCTATTTAAAAATGCTGTCTCAACGTCCATTTGTTCTATATGCAAACCCATTTTACAACAATAAACTAATAAGATTTTTAACGTTTGCATTTTTGCAACAGGAGCATATATATCATCTACTTCATCTCTTTGTTGGAAACCTCTAACTACTAATCTAGCTTTATATGTACCATTCGATTTTTTTTTTATTATACACCCATTTTACATCAATGGCCCTTTTTTCTTTACTATCAACTAATTCCCAAGTTTTATTTAATTTAATATTATTCATTTCTTTATCCATTGCTTCTATCCACTTTTCACTCTCATTCGATTGAATCGCCTCCTCAAATGTAGCAGGAACATCAGTTCTGCAAAAATTCGCAGCAATTTTATTTTTCATTCTATATTCATCATAATATTAAGGACTACTTTTAATTCTTTCTGATCTTCTAGGAATTTTTAACTGATTTTCATGTTCATTAATTTTAATTTTATCTTTGATTGGGCTTTCAAAAACTTCATCATTTGATTCCTCGCTATTAAACTTACTCTCATTTTCATCTTCATCAGATTCATCGCTATTTAAACCTATACTTTTTCCTTTTCTTCTATAACTTCCACGTGTCTTGCTACTATAATTTTATTTTTTATTAATATACGGTACCCATTTTCACTATACCCGACTAGAATTCCTTCTTCAGCCTTTTTATCCCATTTTGCAATTTTTTTCTGTTCTGGCTTTCTAACAAAAACTTTACTACCATAAATTTTTAAATGTGAAACATCAGGTCTTTTTCTGAAAAATATCTCATATGGTGTTTTCTCTTCAATAGTATTCGTCAACGTTCGATTTTTCAAACAAGTTGCCGCTTGAACTATTTCTGGCCAATATACTTTACTTATCTGTGCTTCTTCTAATAAACAACGCGACATATCCATTATCGATCTATTAAACCTTTCTGCTACACCATTTAATTCATGAACATATACAGGACACGGAGAAATAACGATACCCTTACTTTTTGCATAATTAAAAACTTGATTATTTAAATATTCCTTTCCATTATCACATCTTAAATATTTTACTTTTTTTCCTGTTAAATTCTCACATTCATTTACATAATATTTAATGCACTCACACACTTCTGCTTTAGATTTTATTGGGTATAATCTAGCAATCTTACTGTAATCGTCTATAAATGTAATAAAATATTTTTCTCCTCTAATGCCCGTATTTTGAAAAGGCCCACAAACATCTGTATGTAAAATCTCTAATAAATCTTTCGCTCGATATCTATTATTTTTAAACGGTACATTATGCATTTTATTTTCTATACACGTTTTACATTTCAAAAATTCGCCTTTTAATTAATTCGGTATTCCGTTTAATAATTGCTTATTACACATCGTATTCAAATATTTAAAGTTCACATGACCTAATAATCTATGCCATTTTTCTTTTAAGTTCATATTACTAATCTTTTTATTTGAATAATTTACTATCAAATTATTTTTTTAAATTTTACTCTTCATGTGATATAGTCCGTTTTTCTTTTCTGCGACTGCCATTAAATTTTCATTTTTATCAAATATTTTCTAAATTTTTCTCCGAAACATTTCTACAACTATCAGTAATTTTGCTAATCAAAGGCATCAAAATAACTTACAATATTTCCTATCTTTGTCGCTTTTACCGTTTTATGATCACCTAAATATACATTTAACGGACTTTTCAATATTTCAAAACTCTCGAAGTAACTATCATTATTTACAATGTGGTCTGTACTGCCACTATCTAAAATCCAATCGATTTCGCTACACTGTTTATCTTTTACCTTACTATTGTACGCAGTAGCTGTATTCCGCTCGACCTTGGCTATCCATGGGCCTGTGTTGTCGTCTCTGCTTGACTCGTTCCAGCGACTTGTGTTTTGATTGTTGCTTGCTTCTGCCTGGGAGTGATGTGCGCCTCTATAAGCACCTCTTCCCCTTGCTCCTCTATGACTACCTCTTCCTCTTGAACCTCTGTAGCCTCTTGTTGACCTCCAAGTCCAACTACTATTTGAAATTTGTCCTTCTGTTTGTTCTTGACTTTTACAGTCCTTCATCATATGTCCAAAATTTTCACATTTATAACATTGTCTTTGATTTTCATTCACTGCGAATACACTCGCATTTCTAATGGTTGTTTCGCCTTTATTACTTTTCAGTTCAGCCATTTTAATTTTATTCTTCACATATTCTACCGTTTGATCTTCATCTTTCAATGTATCTATTAAGTTGCCTATATAGCTATACGACTCCGGCAATGTATTTAAGATATAATTCAATTTTTCTTTTTCTGTTAAAGTAGCACCAGCACTTTTCAAATCATTAACATATTTTTCAAAATCCAAGAAAAACGTTGCTGTATCACTATAATTTTTCAATCTTAATTATTCCAGTTTATTTCGGCACACTATTTGCATTGCCGTAGATTCTCTTAAATACATTTGATCAAATATCTTCATAATTCCATAAGCCGTTGTCTCATTACAAATAAACTCCATTTGTCTATCCGAAATAGAGCTGTATATATAGTTAATTGCTTTCAAATCAGCTTCATCCCATGACTCTTTATCACTTGCTGGTTTTTTTCTTTTAATATTGTCTTCTAATTTTTTCATTTTCAAATACATTGTAATTCTTTTTTTCCACATCTGGTAATTCTCTCCATCAAATACTGGTATTTTAAAATCACCGTTATTCGTCATTTTTGTATTTTCTTGATGTTCACTAGTCTCTAGATATTTTTTATTTTTTAATATAATCACTTCTCTGGATACTTTTATTACTTATTACAATTTCATCACTCTTCACCATGCACGTGTTAATATATTTTCACGTGCCACCGAAGCAAAACGTGAAAAAAATAGAGTAAAGAACAAAAAAAAAAAACTAACCACGCTCCGTTACCATGATAAGGTGGTGGAAAATAAATACACTATTAAGTATTTATTAAGTGTAATTTAATATAATAAAACGTAAGATTACATAACAATTATATTCAGCGTGATGCTACTACCGAGGACTCTATGTAGTCTCTTTCAAGCGATCAAGCTGGAACTAGAGTTCCCTTTCCACTCTCTCTCACTCATACATCACGCGCTCACAAGAACACCGCTGACTCGTGCACTAGCAGAAATGTACTTATACTTAATAAAAACCAATGAATTTTTATGTAATCCTGCATCATTCATGGGTTGTGTTAGTAAATCAGAAGGGTTTTGCGATATTTCATCTTGACTATTTATCTCAAATTCAGAACCTGTTGTTGAAATTGTGTTTTCACGTGTTTGTGGGGAATGAGAAGCTTCTTGCGTTATTCCATCTTCACTGATTTGCTCTTTAGAGCTATTGTTAAATGTCTCATTGTCAAATTGAAAAACTACACTTGTTTTGTTATTAGGATTTGAATCTCCAAATAGTTGTTGGCTGTTATTTTCATCTAACTCTTCACTGTTATAATCGTTTTGACACAGATAATTATAAAGCCGATTGTTCACTACATTGAAAGGATGCTGTTCTATTACAATTTCACTTAACGTATCCGTCTCATCTTCTGATAAAATATCATTGTCGTCTTGATTCACTTCATCTTGATCGTGATGCACTTGAATTGACTGATCTGGTTCTACAGTTAATTCTTCATCATCAACGTAATCATATAACTTTTTTAACTGCATACATTTGAATACTCGCAACTGCGTTGATGTGAGTTTTACTTCATTCGTGTAGTTTAAATATGCTCTTCTTTGCAACAGTCTTAGCTATAAGGTAAAGTATAATAAAATTAGATGTTAACAATGTTATGTTTATTAATAAGTTACTGTGGAATGTGAATACTTACGAGAAATATTTTTCCAATGGTTATAATTATTTCTCAACTTAACGGCAACAGGGTGACCATGTACGCCTTCTGGAGAACATTGGACTTCTTGAACGTCATGAGACCCTCATATGGTTATGCTGCCTTGAGTACTTTTTCACACTGTATCTTTAGGTACTTCCTGATTGATGCAAATTATGTCGAGGTTTCAAGTTTCAATAAATAAAAGCACCCATGCATCTAGCAGCAGGCAGCAACAACTCCATGACTATACACACTTGTAGAGGTTATGTACCTCATCATACTAGCTGCATCAACAAAAACTGCGGCGCTTCATGCTAAATTGTTTTGCGGGAAACTTACCCATGTTTCAAAATTTGAATTACGAAATACAATAATGACCACACAATTGTTACCAAATTAAAAAAATTATATTTGAATTTCAAGTATAGTGCAAATATTGTGCAAAATAGTTTTAACATATAACATATATGTTACTACAATAAACATATTAGGTACAAAAGTATTAAATAAATAGAATATGATATTATATAAAAAGTATATTGATGTAAAAAGATCATGTTTATAATCGATGATTTTCGCCTCCATTCACATGCTTCATAAAGTACCTCAAGAAATCCAATTCAATCAAAATTTGCCGATGTTTTGGACGTAATTGATCGATAAATTTTTCCCCCCTTATCAACTGCAAATTGATTAGACACTACATTCATCGCATCTTGTTGTATTTATCCTTAAGGAAGTGCGCTGCAATATAAGAAAATTATTAAATGAACAGCTATTAATTTTTAATAATACAAAAGTTTCCTTTAAAATTAAGATTTGTTTCTTCTCTCTCCGGATACATGTATCTTAGAAGTGTGGCTATTTCTTGAAAGGCGTCATTACGGCGATCTTTGTTCATGTAATTCATGTCCATAGAGTTGTACAAAAATACTCGCTGTTGGATTTGTTGAATAAGTGTGATGTCGTACGCTTCCATTGTATCATGAACTCAAGTGTTAAGGAAATTCCTGCTGATGCTTCTAAGTCGTATTATATTGAACAATTCGTGTATTTTGTCTAAAAGTGCACGGTACGGTATAGCTGCTTTTGGGGTAGGAACTTTCTTTCTTTGTTCTAATGTCTGCCCTCAGTCACTCACGCAGGGAATATGCGCGACGTTGCGCGATCGCGATCTATTGGTGGAAATTTTACTCTACCCATGCAAAGAAAACATGAGAAGAAAAGGCCGATTGGCGCGCGGAAAGCTTCATCTCTATTTGTCAGACGCACATCAAACGCTAAAGTATTTCGTACCTTGACCTAGAGATTTCTGCTTACGCGAAATACTATAATACTAATATTCTCGACCAATTCGTAATCAGTGATGATGGCTTCACAAAGCACACAATCGATTGATATGGATCAAATTCGTATCAATTTGTTACAGGATAGACCGATGATTTATGACAAGAGTATCGATGAAACTACGCGAAATAAGTAAGCGCAGCATATGGCAGGTTGTACCAAAAAATTTGCAAAATTCTTCAAGAAAACAGCGCAAAGCAGATAACAGCACGGAAAATACAGTGCCAAGATTTGATAATTTTGCACGTGCAAAAATAAAAGAGGTTGCACAACTTCAAAATTCAGTTAATGAAGTAAGAGAGATTATGACTGAAGCCAGCGAAAATGTTTCCAAGAGCGTTGTAAATATGTCTTCAAGTTCGCAACAAGATTCGACTTTCTTATTTATCTATAAAAAATTAAGTAATGTAGAAGAGAGTTGGCTTGAGGAAGTTTTTGTAAAAATACTTCTAAGTTTGGAAGAAATTCGAAAATCATAATTTTATTATCTTTTTTTTCATAGTTATACAACATGGTTTTTAAAAATTTTTCATTTTTACAAATATCGTCTATAAATTTAAACAGTTCAGCGTATTTATATTTAATAATTTAAGAATAAAAGTATTCAGTAGAATTGGAATGAACATTTTATATTATTAGTTTATAGTACTTGTATGTACAAATTATCGTTTCCTCACTGATAAGCTAAGAGTTCAATTGAATGTTAACTATTCTATTTTTTATCTATTCATGCTGTATACAATTGTTTTCTACTCAGCTGTATACACCTTTTTGAAAGAGAGGAACCTCAGGCTGCGCAACACCACCAGTTTCGCTTAAAGCGAGATGTACGACTCAAACTGTAGTCTGTCGAACATCTTAGCGTAGGAGTTTTGAGTGAAGGAGCCTGATATTCTGATGTGATTATGTATGTAATAAGTATATCAAATTGTAAGGATAAAGTGTATTTATAACTATTTCATTGTTAAATAAAGTAAGGGCATTTATAACTTGAAGATTATTTACTTGTATTTTTACATATTTTATTATAAGAATATTGAACAGAATAATTAATTTTTGCAAAAATACAAATTCGAGTAAATATTTGAATATAATTAATACAAAATTTAAAACAGTTTGTTATTACATTTCTTTACACACGTTGCTGCTGCCATGATACTCGAACATATTCACTCATAAAAAAGTCTTTTAGTCTGTTTCTCATATGTATTGGGCCATCTCTATCGTCACCTACGTAAATTTCAATTTCATCTTCATTATTAACAATTTCATAGTTGTCTAGGTTATATCGTTTTTCAGCATCCTCCATATTCAATTCATCCGTAATAAGGACGTTGTGTAGGCAAACAAGACACATGATTATCGTATCCACATGTGGTAATAGCATATCCAATGAATTGTCTATAATTTTCCACTTTTTGCTGAAGATGCCAAATGCTCGTTCAATTGTTAGTGTTGCTCTTGATAAGCGATAGTTAAAAACCTCTTCTTCGGCAGTAAGATTCTTGACTCTTGTATACGGTTTCATGAGATACTTTTTTAAGGCAAAGGTTCCATCTCCTATTATGTAAAATGGATATAATATATTCGTACCAGGAAAATTTGTTGCTTCTGGTAATAAAATTTCTTTATTTTCAAGAGCTAGGCCCAAGTCGCTCCATTGAAAAATTCCAGCATCATTCAGAGAGCCTATACAATATTTGGATACTATGAGCAACATGAAGTATAAAATTAATTCAATTAACGTAGTAAATGAAGTACTTACCAAAATCTCCTATGTTCACCCATAAAAATCTGTAAAATGCATCGCTTAGCCCCATCAAGACAATGCTAAAATGTTTTTTATAATTGTAGAAATATAAACCAGAATTTGACGGGCATTTTATCCGGATGTGTTTCCCATCTAGGGCTCCAAAACAATTTGGTATGTGCCATAAACTCCAAAACATGTCTGAAATAACTGTAATATCTTCTTCCGAAGGAAAAGCCACATATTCATCTTGTAAAACATGACACAAAGCTGAGCAAACTTCTGGGATTATTTTATACATTGTACTTCTCCCAGTTAGAAACATCCATGCGCTTTTTTGCACACTACTACCATGTAAAAGATAGCTAAAATGGAACATGTTCAATATAGATAGAAATTTTTTGAATGACATATTTAGTATTAAATTTGAATTACTTACTTTAATACTGCAGTCAATCTTAGTTCAGGTTATAATGATTTTCTTCAACTTATTTTTACCTGATATGGTCTCACGAGTGTTAGAAGTCTGTCAAACTGATTGCGTGTCATGCCAACAAATTTATAAAATTCTTCACTGTCATTTATTTTAAAGTTTGTGAAGATAGTGTTGAAAGCTCCATATTCATCTCTTGCTGCATTTTGCAAATGTGTCTTCGTCCACCACCGCTGAATAGTAACATTTTCACAAATTTTAAGTATTATATTGATACTGAAAGTTAGAGTGTTCCATAAATCGATAATACTTTCAAGTAATATTAAATTCATGTTGTATGTTGATGTTGGGTAGCACAACTACGCACAATAAACACAGCTGATATTATAAAAGTAATTACAAATAAGTACTTAGTCAAGTAAACACTGATCAGCACATCAACTTTCTCAAGGCCCTCCTTAACCTCAATCTATTCAAAACACTGGGGCTTTATTGAGATGAAGCGATGTTTCGAAAGTCGAATATCGG
Organism: Trichomalopsis sarcophagae; assembly: GCA_024372645.1. NCBI lineage: Eukaryota > Metazoa > Arthropoda > Insecta > Hymenoptera > Pteromalidae > Trichomalopsis > Trichomalopsis sarcophagae. Next base: position 4,959 of record QLSS01000695.1, on the reverse strand, counting down.
AAGCGCATGCGCATTTACGGAGCAGACGGTCAGATGGAGTCGCGTTTAATCGAAAAAGGTTAAGTATGCAATTGTGTCTCGGCCATGTGCTCCAGCGAGGAACATTGTTTATGTTGATGTAGTTTGAACTACATTTTTGCTATTTAACACAACAGATTACAGCAAGCTCAGTGCATGATCTTGCAAGATAAACTGTTGTATAAGTATCAATATTGATAGAGTATTTGTGAGTCTTTGGGTTTCTCAAATGATTTTTATTCCCCTTTTTTCAGAAATCAGCAGAAGAAGACATGTATCCCAAAATATCCCACTGACTGTGTTATTTATGGTACTGTGATGGAAGTACAAACTTCCAACATTGCTCGCGAAGCTGCCCTTACAGCTGCTTACAGCAAGCAACCAGTGCAGAAACTTGCTCTTCTGGCCTCAATCAGATCAGGACACGTTGTCCTAGATGTATTTTAAGTTTCTCAAAAGGAATAGGATGAGTATGTCATGCGCTCGCATACTTTGGTAGCTCAAGCCCACCAGAATGAACACTTCACTGACATGATGCCATGTGTAGTCCTTGGCGTTAAAAACACTGTTGACAAGGACAATGGCATCACTGTATCAACCAAGGAGTAATTGGCAAAGCTTAAACTTGCTTTTGTGAAACTGTATGAAACAGTCACGGCTGCAAATGCATCATTCCTTACTGATGTTGCTTTGGTGGGTTAGATTATGACTAAAAAAGGGAAAAGCTAAGCAACTTGGATTGAAACCCAAGGCCTATTTATATAAAAGAGAGTTCACATATGTCTTTCAGGACCTGAGGACCAACTTTTGTTGTTAGGACAAGCTTATGCCATTCCCAAAGTAAGTCGACAACGTCCATCATGCTTTTAAATTAAATATTTTATATTTATAAAATACATCTTTTATAGGTTCTGAAGAAAGCTGGATTCTCTCTGAATAACATTGGAGTTTAGGAAGTACATAAAGCCTTTGCTGCGCAATTTTTGGCGAATCTGAAGGTTCATCAAGCAAGAATCGAGAAAACTTGTAAGACTAGGACTCGTAATGTAGATGTTACAGTAGCCAAATGCAACAGCCCCAGCTACGGCTAATCCAAGAGCTGCTGATTTACCTCGTCCGCTTGCAGCAGTTAAAGATATTGTGGATCTTAAGGTTTTTTTCAGAAATAGCCTCTATGAATTTGAGCAGAACCTTTGCTTGATCATAGGTTTTACAACAGTTGACAAAAGACCCAACTGGTTGAGTATCTTGTAAACTCTTTTTCAACACATCCAACTCAGTTGTATCAATTGTAGTTCTTTGGCTAGGCTTCTGATTCAAATTAAGCGAGGAGATAGGTAGTACTTGCAGTTGGTCGTCGATGACTAAACAACATTCGCAAGAGGCCAAAGACAAGAGAAACCTTTCATTGAACCTACAAACCACATCCTGATGAGCCTCCGTTCTGAATCTCTGGTGGACATCCATGTTCATGGTGTAAAGTTGTTTAAAGGAGTTCATGCTCTGCAGAAGAAACACTATAAGTCCAGTACCCTGTATAGTTTCCATGGTTCTAGCCATCAAGTTTGGAGTCAGAGCTTCAAAATATTGTGAAATACACATGTAATAGGTACTACCCAGAATGTTGTGGGTCTCACTGTAATAAGAGTACCTAATTTTTGTGGAAAGTATAAATAAATCAAAGGGATCGTCCTCATTGAAATTCAACTTTCCTGACTTTGCTTTGTTCGTTATTTGCTTCATGCGCTTCTTTCTGAATATTCGTTCGTAAACACAAAACCAGCAATGAAAGATGATGATGCTGATTTGCCGATGAAGAGAAGTAGAAAAATATTAAGCAGTTCATGGAAGAAAATAAAAACAAACTGATAGTATGGAATGCTCAATGATTTTGCTGAGGCTGGTCTTGATCGACAAAATTAAGAAAATGAAACAAGATAAAAATACCATAGAAAGATTCTTTCAAATGTTTTATTTTTGGTTTTTGATCTATTAAAGTACAAAAAAATTATAAAGCTAAGTAAAATCGAGATTAAAATTATAACAATAAAAAAATTATGGCACCTTAGAAGGCTCAGAATGTTACAACAAAACATTTGTAATGTAATGAAACTTATTTTCTTATTGAAACTTACTTATTTGAGTACTAACATTGTAATTACAAATTTTGTATTTTTTACTGTTACAATTAATGAATATCAAATTTGATATTTTATTTGTGAGATTCGCATTATTCTTTTTAGACAACCTGCTTTGTTCCTCAAAGTTATCTTGACACATTACCTTGTAATTATACATATTCAAAAATGAGAATTTTTTAAATCGTCTCCGTCTCCTTCGTTAATGCGCATGCGCTTCCTGGCACCTTTTGATCCTGCGTCTTCAGCAGTTCTCAGCTGTCGCCGCGATATCATATAGCTCATACACCATACATACACGAGTAGAGCTTAAAGTATCCCGGCCCTGTAAGAGTTTCTTATACCTATGGATCATCATTCATCATTGACAGTAAATATTTGTTCATACAGACTGAGATATTTTACTCTAAAAGTGCTTTTACGCTCATTCATTTTTAATCATGGATTTCCAAATTAAACGGACAAAGTTATTCGATATTGACTGCGAATTAATTTCAATGTTAAAACATAACCTTGAAATTTATGATGTAAAACACAAGGATTACTTAGACACTAAGATTAAGGAAAAGGTATTTCATGATGTAGCCATTAAGTTGAGAAATGATTATAATCATATATAATACCTTTAAGAAGTGCAAAAGACCGCTAAAAATTTTAAGCAAGATCAGAGGGTTGTTTCTAGAGCAGAAATAATTTGCAGTGTTCTAAAGTCATTACCACCAGAGAAAATAGGAGAAGCTTACTTAAAAATAATTTATCATACATCATAACTTTTATTATTTTATGTATTTTTGTAATAACATTTAAAATATCATTATGTTAATTTTATTAATTTTCAATAAACTTAATAATTAAATAAAGAAATAAAAAATTAAAAATAATTTATCATACATCATAACTTTTATTATTTTATGTATTTTTGTAATAACGTGAATTTCTGTATGTTAATTTATCAATTTTCAATAAACTTAATAATTAATTAAAGAAATAAAAAATTTATCGCCCAGTTTCATATAAGTGGAGGTTATGCGGTATACTCGAGGAGGTCTATTCGTCGCCGCTCGTCGCGAGCGAGCGAGCGAATAAAAAGCAGTTGGCAGCACCACTCAATTCGCTACAGTCTACGAATACGGTACCGAATTCGGTCTATTGTGGACACAGCCTAAGGGAAGAGCTTAGCTGTGAGTGCATGCTAATATGCGCGGCGAAGAGTGCGTGGTGGGGGAAAATAGCCGCCGCTGCTTTCGTGACGATCGGTCTGTCGCGCCGCCGCACAGTAGTCTGAAATGGCTTTTTTTGGACAAAAAGCAATAACGCCTCATAGAATCAGGCTACAAAAAATAACCGGGACGCTTTTTGAAGGTCTGATGATGTATTTTTATGGAAAAATAAGGAAAAAATGATTCCAATATGGGAAAGCCTTTATAAATCTCGCTGAAACCATGGTTTTTGAAAATTTTTTGACTCTTTCTCCTTAAACATAAGTATAGAGGAAATTACCACCAAAACTGATACCAGATTATTAACGTAGAGAAAAAATCCTTCAATTTTGAGAGATAGAACCGTTTTAAGTTGATATCTATAGGATTTTTGCGGGGATAACACTCTGTAAAAATTCTTTGGTTGAATAATATATATATATATATATATATATTTAGATCTTGAATCTTGTTGACAAGAGGACACAGGAAGGAGAGGAAGAAAATGAACACTCTCCGATACTAGACTAAAAATTCTGCAGATTTATTTAACTAAATTAAGAACTACAATATCACAGGAAAGAGCGTTTGCTCTGTTAGGCGTCCAGACCCAGAATGGCGAACGGGGGCGCGTTCCCCGTTCGCCCCGGCGTGGCGTCTGCTGGAGGCCATCTTGATGCCGACTTCGGCGGCACCTAGCTAGTCGAAGTCGGCTCTTGGCTGAAGCGTCTGCTTGCGCTGGCGGCGACGCTGCCGAGCGCGTGGCGCCACACACACACACATATATATATATATATATATATATATATACAGGGTGTTTCATTTTAATCCGACCACGACAAAAAACCATGGAAAAACTAATTTTAACGAAAAATGACCTTAACACAAGTTGAAGGGAGTAAAGAAGGCCATCAAATGACACAAACATCTATGACCTTGAACTCGATTTTCAAGGTCATTTGAGGGTAATTGTGATTTTTTTAAATAGGAACCTCTATTTTTGACCTTGGAATCGGATAGAGCGGAAAAATTTACGTCGCAAAGGATATTTTAAGTTTGCTTTATTGACCTTGAGAAGGTCAATTCAATGTCAAAAAATCTGCTAAACAGCTGTTTGTCTGGTTTTATTTTACTGATGTCGAAAGATGACCTTGACAAAAGTTGAAGGGGGCAAAAGGGGACATCTAATGGTACCAACACATTTGACCTTGAACTCGAATTTCAAGGTCATTTGAAAGTCGTTGCGTTTTTTTTAACGGGAACCCCTATTTTTGACCGCGGAATACGGAGCAGCGGAAAAAATAGATTCAAGATTGCCTTAGTGATCTTGAGAAGGTCAATTCAAGGTCAAATAAGAAGTATCAGCCTAAGATTTTCCTTTCAATTTTTTCCTAGAATTATCATTTTGTTATTGTAATAAACATTAAGAGAATAATTTACTTAAAATGTGATTTTTTTTGCTGACTTCAAAGCCATTTTGTAAGGTCAAAAGTGCAAAAATGCAATATCAAATGTTATGTGGAGTCCATATTTATATCCTAACTTTAGTGTTGCTCAGGAACAACGACGTGGACGTAATAGGATTGTGTTCCCTTTGGGGTGCT